>QKYT01000045.1:226139-249036 GCA_003550305.1 Glomus cerebriforme | reverse complement strand
TATAAAATTAAATATTTTTTTTTATATAAATATTTTTTAATTTATTAAAAAAAAGTATCATCTTTTTATTAATAATAATATTTTAAGATTAATAAATAGGGATACACAATTTGATTTGACATTTGACATTTGATTTGAATTTAATTTGAATTTGCAAATTCAAATCAGCTTTTTTTTGATTTGATTCGAAAATTCTTTAATTTGATTGGTCAATTTGACAAATATTTGATATTTGATTCGAATTTAATTCAAACCTGATTTGATTTAACAAATTCAAATTGGCTTCATATTTGATTTGATTCGAGTTTGAGAAACCCTATTAATAAATAAAGAAAAAAACTTATTTTAAATATTTAAAAAAGAAATTATTGAAAAAAATATCATATACAGTAAATATTAAATAAAGTTTAATTTTAAATAATAAGTAAAATACTATATATCAAAGAAAAAAAATTATATAAAATAATTAGTAAATAATATTTAATTGCTAAATTTTTAATAATTTTTAAATTTTTAATATTTTAGATATAAATTTATTTAATGAATAAATATGTTATAATTTACAGTTTATAATTATAAATTATTATGTGACACATTGAATAGTAAATAATAGCTTATTTATTGATATTTTAAGATAACCAAAATAACTAACTTATTGGCAATTATATTAAATATACAGAGCACGATAATAAAATTTAAAATTTATTTATTGTAAAAATATTAAATAAAAGGATTTTGTAATTTATCGCCATGGCGATGCATCGCCAGTGTCACGTGATTCATAATTCCGGCCGGAATTAAATGATTTGCAATGAAATTGCCTTTTTAGGAATCTTGCGTAACCCAAAATTTCAATTTTTGAGAGAAACAAAATTGCCTTTTTTTGGATTGTATAACGTTACCTAAGATCCAAATAAGGATATTTTGGCCAGCGTTATAAAATTTGGGTAAAATTAAATATGTGATGAATAACATGTGACAAATAGTATTTATCATACCGAAAAAATTCTCTGTCCCTAGAATAAATAGTAAAAATGGAAAACTACGGTGTGATGCGAGAGATGACATATTATTATATAGTATAAGTCACGTGGGGTGGCGATGCATTGCCATGGCGATAAATTACTTTTCCTAAATAAAAAATAAAATAAAATAAAATTCTTAATTATATTTTTATTTTTTTTTTTGTTATTGATCATCTTTTGAATTTGATTCTACATATTATTTTTTTTTTTTTTTTTTTTTGGTTCACTTTTATTTCTTCTTAATGAATTTATTGTTAAACTTTCTTTAATATGATGTGTATAAATCTTAGGTGCATTTATTAATAATGATAAATTAATAAGCACAATATTTTATATTAAATAAAAAAATTAATATATTATATAATTATATTATATTATAAAATTGGAAACTGCTAAACGTCACCTAGGTGTTTATCACCTGAGTGATCATTATCTGGGTTTTTTTTCAAATATATCACATGATGTATAGGCTGATTTTTTTAACTTGACTAATTTTTGATTAGCTAAACTTAAATTTTATTGCAAAAGATTTTAAAAAAAAAATTTTTTTGCAAATATATTTATTCAAAATAATCTTATCTAATAATATTTTTTAAAATTTAAAAGTCACACATTTATGATTTTATTTATTTTTAATGAAATGATACAAATAAAAGAAACAATAACAATAAATAAAAAAAATAAGTAAATTATAATGATTAAGAAGAAAGATGCTAATAAAAAAATAAAATAACAATAGAGTAATAGAAAGTAATAGTAAATGATGAAAGGAAGTAAAAAGGAATAATGGGAAGTGATGAAAAATAAAAAGAAATGATGAGAGATGAAAAGAAGTAATAGGAAATGAAAAGAATTGATGGGAAGATGAAGAGAAGTGATAAATGAAAAGGAGTGATAGGAAGTAAATAGAGAGAAAAAGAAATAATAAAAAATGAAAAGAAATGATGGAAGACGAAAAGAATGAAATAATGAGAAGTAATAGAGATGAAAAATAATGAGAGACAAAAAATAAAAAAATGATCATAATAGGAAGTTGGGTAGCAAAAGATAATGATAGAAAGCCAAGTAAAGATAAAACTATAAAGTAAAAAAAAATGAAGTTAATAAAAAAAAATAAATAAAAAATAAAAAACATATCTTTATTAATTGTAGAACTGAAAGAACTAAAAGATCTAAAAAAAAATGAAATAAAATTAGTAAAAAATGAAATATGAAATATGAAACAGAAACAATAAAAACAAANAAANAAAAAAAAAAAAAAGANTAAGAAATGAAATGTAAAGTGAAAAATAACTAAACCTTAATTGCAAAACTGGAAGGACTAAAGAATCTAAAAATAATGAAATAGAGTTAGTAAGAAATAAAATATAAGAATATAAGTTAAAAATAAAAATAAAAGAAAAGAAGAACTGAGAAAATGAACCTATACTGAAAATAAGATTCGATGATATACAAATAAATATAATGCGATCATGTGACCAATCAAAAATATTAAATCTGCTATGTGATTAAAAGACCCAGATAACAATTGTCAGGTGACAATCATCTAGGTGACAATCACCCAGGCGATGTTTAGCAATTTCCTATAAAATTTATTTAAATAAATTCTTAAATAAAATACATATATATAAATTTAATAATAATTTCACAAATTTTGGTAAATTTTCTAAACTTTTTTCTGTTTTTTATATTGGTATTTCTACTACTTGTAAATAATAATATCGATTAATATCAAATTTATTAGTTATAAGTATATTTAACTGAATTTCACTTCCTATAAATAATATTTATTATTATATTTATAATAATAGTTTAAAATAATTTAAAATTTTGAGAATTACTAAACTTAATCAGAAGCTGTAATGTGATACTAATTGTTTATTAGCTGATCATTTATCAAATAATTTATAAACATTAAAATTTTTTTTACATGTTTTTATTCTTTGTTCTTTATACTTTATTATACAAAAAAGTTAACTGTTTCACATATTTTGTTTTAATAATAAATAGTAATAACATAGTTTATAATAATAAATACAATTTTTCAAATATTTGTAAAAAGAAAAATGAAAAAAAATACAGAAGTAAAACAAATAAATAAGGTAAATATTTTTCTGGCAAGATTTTTACTTCTTAATATTCTATTACAGTCAGACCTTTATATAATCATCTCCTATATAGTCACAACTCTTTATAAGTATCTGATTTTGAAAAACAGTTTTAAATCATATCAAATTACCACTATACAATCACAATTATAATCACTATCACCTCATAATCCTAAATATACATATTATTTTTATTAATAAATAAACCTCTACATAATCACTGTAATTTTAGTTATAAAATAATTTTCGCCAGAATTATTACATCACAAGATATCTTTAAGATAATAAACCAAAAATTAATGATATATTTGAAACAGTTTCTGAAATATTTCCATTACTAGTTCATCCAATTTTCAGTTCACAAAAATTAATTCATTAATATCAATTTATTTTTATCAGCTTATGGTAATTCCTATTAATGTCGCGACAAGTTATGCTTTTCTGATTCAGAGGGTATATTTGTGATTTATCTCTCATAATTATATATTCTTTTTAGAACTTCAATAATTATAATAAATGCGATTAACTTGTCTAAAAAAAAAAAAAAAAATTCCTATTAATGTCAGATTTACATCATAGTCATGACTCTGTAATTTAAGTTAACAGAATCATTTACTCTTTATGCAAAAAAATTAACACAACATGTAATTGAAACTCTACCCAAAATTCTACACTAATGCTGGTGCGGTAATGATCACCTCAGTAACATTTAGCTAATATTTAATACATTATATTATTTTACATATATTAGTTATTTCTTTATGATCATATAATCCTGGCTAGAAAGAACAAAACTGTCCCAAATTTGGCTGATTGATGATTTTATGATAAGCAATATTGGCCAATTATTTGACAAATTTTTCAAACAACCCTTTCTAAAATATGAAACAATATAATTATCATAACAGAATTGAAATTGTTACAATGTTATTAAAAAATGGTGCTACAGATTCCTATTATCTATTATTCATATTTTTTATAAATTTTATATATTGTATGTTTACAAAAATTCTTACTGTGGACTGCAGAAGTTAATATATCAATATGTTTAGAGGGAAAAAAAGAAAAGAAAAAAATAAGACTGTATTATAAACGAATATGTTGTGATGAAAAAACTTTTTCTTGATTTTTTTTTTTTTTTAGTTTGACTGCAAGTTTAACAGCATTTTTATATTTGAATATTTAGTGGTTAGAACTGGAAATCCCCAATTTATTAAATCACAAGTAAATTTTTTTTAGCATAAAATTTTCTCTTTTCAGGAAGGTTCTGACGAAATATTCTCCAGGATGCGTTTTATATTTTGGCAGGATATGGCAAGTTAGTGGGACCCTTATAAAAGACACAGTTAAAATTAGTGTTTGAATTGTTTTTTTTTTCAAAAAAAAAAAATTTACTTACATCCTTAATTTTCTTCTAGGCTTCTTCCAGGATAGAATTCAGCGGAATTCTTCTAGAACGATTAAATGACAGATTTTAGTAAGTATAAATTTTGGATTATCTTTTTCTTTAAGAATTTTTTTCTTCACTTCTTTTTTATTTCAGTGAATTAGCCAATTAGGATTCGGATCGGATTAAGAAATCAATGCAGATCTGAAACCCATAAATGTAACAACTGTTAAAAAATGAAAACAGATTATTATAAAAGAGCGATGGCAACCCAAGTGCCATCACAAATAGCGAACCAAAGAGAAATCCAGTGAGAACCGACTGTAATGTAGAGAGGAAAACACGAGTAATGGAGCGGAAGAATATGAAATCTGTAAACTTTCTATTTGCCAGCGAATAAAAAATAACACCATTTTGAAAATAAGTGCCGTTTGATGTAATTTTTAGTGATTGGCGTTACTGACAACATTTTATTTTGTAGCGCAGTTGCGTACCCATCAAAAAAATGTCACGAAATGGCCGGCATTAACTATGTGCCCAGTGACAAATAAGGTTTTACTAACAAAAATTCGTCCCCAAAATACTTAAAATAAATAACGAATATTAGTGGTAAAAGTGCAGATATGTAGGATTTTGTATAGTCACTAATAGTCTGGTGAAATTTTATTGTTAATACTGTATGTTTTTTGTAGATAAAACAATTAACTAGTTTGTTAATTATTATTGAATTCATTTGCTTTTTAGCCGTGAAGCATTTGAAATTACTGTAATTGTAAAACTAGAGATGTTGATACGGGTTTGATAATTATACATTTATTCAATCAATGAAAAGAAATATCTTTATACATAATTAAACATCTCTTTCCAAAAATAGGAGGGATATTTGAAAATGTCGATCATCTGTCAGTGGTCGGATCGTATCTTCGTGTAAAACAAATTAATTTGGCGAAAAAACGTTCACCCATTCGATTAGTAATTTCATTTATAATTTTTATATCCGTTATCAACTTATCATAATAACTGATAAGGAAATTATAAAGAAATTAATGAATAATGTTATATCTGATATAACATTTTAATTGATCATCATTAATCTAGAAATCGCTATAAAAGGATTATTTTTATCTTATGTATCAATATTGGTTAATTCTTGTTGACTATAATAGATTTTTAAAATTTTCCTTATCTCCTTTTATTTCATTTAGTATTAGTAATATTTAATTTTATTGAACTTAAATCGGCGTAAAATATTATATCATTACGGTTAATGTAGGTACAGTAAATTAGGTACGCCAAATACACGTGATATGTCTCGGTAATTTATTTTATTATTTTATATTCTCTCATAACCGCATTTTTTTTTTTAAAAAAAAAACAAAAAATACATAACAATAATTTAATATTATATAATGTCGCAACCCCTTCATAAATCGACAAACATCAAGGGTGTTGAAAATTTCTTTAAAGAATTTTTAAGAGATTTTCATCAAAAAATTATTAATATGAACGATTTTAAAACATTCGATAATGATTTAATAGAATGGATAAAGGATCAGAAATTTGATAATGATATAAATAAGAGTAATAAAAAATTTTTTGAATTAATGAAAACTCATGAACAAAATAAATTTTGGTTCTCAAGTATTATCGGATTTTTTTATCAACATGGTATCGGTTGTGATATTAATAATGAAAAGGCATTGGAATCATATTTATTATCCGTTAATTATGAAGAATCTTTAAATCAAAGAATTGAAAATAATGATGAATTTGATATATTTATAAATATGAATATTATTATTGGAAAATATTTGTTATCATTATTTTATTATAAAGATATCATTTTAAATAATAGAAATTTGAGAAAAAATATTAAAAATAATATAAGTATTAAACATAAAGCAAAATCAATTAAATTTATATCACAAAATCAATTAGATTTAAACAAATCAAAAGACCATATGATAAACATTATAGAAAAGAATTCGAAAAAAAAAATTTCAAATATAAAAAATATTGAAACAGACGATCAAAAAGCATTTAAAAAATATTTAAAATCTGCCAAAAAAGATTATTCAGGGGAAGCTCAATATAATATAGGAAATTGTTATTATTATGGTAAAGGAGTGAATAAAAATTATGATAAAGCATTTGAATGGTATTCAAAATCAGCCAATTATGGACATCTTTTAGGTCAAAATAATTTAGGATTCTGCTATGAAAATGGAATTGGAATTGATAAAGATTATAATAAAGCATTTGAATGGATTTCTAAATCAGCCAATAATGGATGTGCTGTAGCCCAACATAATTTAGGAAAATGTTATTATTATGGAATAGGAATAACAAAAGATTATAAGAAAGCATTTGAATTGTATACAAAATCAGCTAATAATGGGAATGCTAAAGGTCAATATTGTTTAGGTTTTTGTTATAGAAATGGGTATGGAATTATTAAAGATTATAAAAAGGCATTTAAATGGTATTCTAAATCAGCCAATAATGGATATGCTGAAGGTCAAAATGGTTTAGGTTTTTGTTATGAGAATGGAATTGGTACGGATAAAAATTACAAAAAAGCATTCAAGTGGTATTCTAAATCAGCTGAAAATGGATATGCTTTGGGACAAAATAATTTAGGTATTTGTTATAAGAATGGATTTGGAACTGATATAAATTATAAAAAAGCATTTGAATGGATTTCTAAATCAGCTAATAATGAATGTGCTGAAGGTCAAAATGGATTGGGGGAATGGTATTATTATGAGAAAAATGATTTTAAGAAAGCATTTGAATGGTATTATAAATCAGCTAATAATGAATGTGCCGAAGGTCAAAATAACTTGGGATTTTGTTATGAGAATGGATTTGGAACAGATAAAAATGAAATGAAAGCATTTGAATGGTACTATAAATCAGCTAATAATGGATGTGCTTTAGGGCAATTTAATTTAGGTACATGTTATTATAATGAGATAGGTACAATGGAAAATCATATTAAAGCATTTGAATGGGTTTTTAAATCAGCTGAGAATGGATACGCTAAAGGTCAATATTGTTTGGGTTATTGTTACCATTATGGTATAGGAACTAGAATAAATATTGATGAAGCAATTATTTGGTATAAAAAAGCATCGAATAATGGGATGAAGGATGCAGATATTGAGTTGAACAGAATTTTATTAGATAATTTCTGGTAATCGATCATCATATATTATTGAGTGCGCTGTCAACTAACTAAATTAAAACCATTTATAATATCATATAAAAATTTACTATAAATAATTACCTATAGAATGCTTTTTCAAAAAAAAAAAACAATTTCCACTTCAATTTTAATAAAGTAATACTTTCATGCACAGCATCTATAGAAATTTTTTTTTGGATTTAAAAGAGGTATTATATTTTAAGTTATTATGTATTCATTTATGTTTATAACATTACTTAAATGTTTAATAATGCGCAAACTATCAGATTTCCTCCTAATGAAACGACAATTGATTTTGAATTGATTAAAATCAAGCAGTAATTTAAAAAAAATCTTTATTTAATAAATTTTTATATGAGACCATACATATATAGTTTTGATTTGATTAATTGCACCCAATATATTATGGTATGTGTATTATGCAGCGTTTGAAAGTTCGAAAAAGATGATATCGTTAATTTTTAATCATGTGACTTTAAAATTTAGAGGGTGGCTGGAATTAAAGTATAAACGTTAATGGATACTGGTCTTAGATATTGTTATTAATCGAAAGGTATTTCACAATTTCCAAAGTACAATAATGATAGTTTTGTAAATGTGCGTATTCAAAATATAATATTTCATTGAGTAAATTGCTTCTATTTTAGAAATATTTGCCCCTGAACTTACATAAAAAAATTGATCAACGGTCAAAATAAGAACCAGTTTCTGGTTTGATTATCATTTAAAATCTTAATTTGGCTTAGTAGATTTGCCTATTTCATTCTTAAAAAACGCCACTTTTTTTTTTATTTTTTTTTTATATTTTATTACTATGTCTCATTCTTCGTCAAATATTTTGGATGATAAAGTCATTCATGAGTCAATCATAGATATTTCTAATGATGATTTAAAAAAATTTTCAAGAGATTTTTATCAGAAAGTTATTGATACAAATGATCTTAATACATTTGAAAGTACTTTAGGCGAATGGATAAATAATACTAATAAAAATATCGAAACAATTTTGAAATTAATGCAAAATCATAAAGAAAATGAAATTTGGTTTTCTAGTATCATTGGATTTTTTTATCAATATGGTATCGGTTGTGATGCTGATAAAAATAAATCATTCGAATTGTATTCATTAGCTGTTAATAATGAAAAATCTTTAAATCAAAACTTTACACATTTACATTTGTTTGAAGAAAATGATAATGAATTTAATACATTACAAATTATCAATATCATTATTGGAAAATATTTATTATCATTGTTTTATTATAAAGATATTATTTTAGATATAATAAACTCAAGAAATATGAGCGATATTGTAATTAAATATTTAAAATCTTCTAGAAGAGGTGATCCAATCGCTCAATATAATTTAGGAAATTGTTACCAATATGGTCAAGGAGTAAAACAGGATTACTTTGAAGCATTTGAATGGTATTTTAAATCAGCCAATAATGGTTGTATCGAGGGTCAAAATAATTTAGGAAGATGTTATTATTATGGAAAAGGGACAACACAAGATTTCAATCAAGCATTTGAATGGTATTCTAAATCTGCTAATAATGGATGTGCCGAAAGTCAGAATTATTTAGGGGAATGCTATACTTATGGAAGAGGAATAACACAAGATTACAATAAAGCAATTAAATGGTATGTTAAATCTGCTAATAATGGATATGCTGAAGGTCAAAATAATTTAGGAGAATGTTTTTTTTATGGAAGAGGAACGGCACAAGATTTTAAAAAAGCATCTAGATTGTATTTTAGATCAGCTAATAATGGATGCGCTGACGGACAAAATAATTTAGGAGAGTGTTATTATCATGGGATTGGAATAACAAAAAATTATGTTAAAGCTTTTGAATGGTATTCTAAATCAGCTGATAATGGAAATGCTAAAGGTCAAAATTATTTAGGAGAATGTTATTGTTATGGTACTGGAATAAACCGAAATTATAAAAAGGCGTTCGAATGGTTTTTTAAATCAGCCAATCATGGATATGCGGAGGGTCAAAATAATTTAGGGGAATGTTATTATCATGGAAGAGGAGTAAAACAGGATTATAAAAAAGCATTTGAATGGTATTTTAAATCGGCTAATGGAGGATGTGCCGAGGGTCAAAATAATTTAGGAGGATGTTATTATTATGGAAGAGGAATAATTCGAGATTACAAAAAAGCATTTGAATGGTATTCTAAATCAGCCAATAATGGATGTGCCGAGGGTCAAAATAATTTAGGAGAATGTTATTGTTATGGAAGAGGAACAACACAAGATTATAAAAAAGCATTTGAATGGTTTCTTACATCAGTTAATAATGGATGTGCTGAAGGAAAAAATAATATAGGAGAATGTTATTATTATGGAAGAGGAATAAAACAAGATTATAATAAAGCATTTGAATGGTACCATAAATCAGTTAATAGAAGTGCTAAAGGACAAAATAATTTAGGAAAATGTTATTATTATGGAAAAGGAATAAAACAAAATTATAAAAAAGCATTCGAATGGTATTTTGAATCAGCCAATAATGGATGTGCTGAAGGTCAAAATAATTTAGGATGTTGTTATAGAGATGGACTTGGAACAGACAAGGATTATAAGAAAGCATTTAAATGGTATTTTCAGTCAGCTAATAATGGCTGTACTATTGGACAAAGTAATTTAGGATATTGTTATGAAAATGGGGAAGGAATAGTACAAGATTATGATCAAGCATTTAAATGGTATTCCAAATCAGCTAATAACATGTAATTTAGGCTAATAGTATCATCATTTTGATATATTATTAATAATAATTTTGTCTCTGATCCGGTATAAAAAATGCTTATTTTATTATTTTAACATCTTAATAAGTTTATAATTTATGAATATTTCTTTAGTAAAAGAAATAATTGAAATTTTAAATATTTTATAGTTGTTAACATAAATTTAATAAATTAAAGGATTTTGTAATTTTATATCACCAATGCATTGCCAGTATCACGTAATTTTATAATTCCGGCCGGAATTAAATGATCTGTAATAAAATATGATTAAACAAAATGTGTGACACGCAGCTAGCCGATGTGGCGCAACAAAAATAAATTTTTTTATATTAATATATAGCCTTTAAAAATTACTAAATATACCTAATTTTGGCTCTGCAAGTTTACTTAAAATGCTAAAAGTAATTTTAAATATTATTATTGACTTATTTGACAAAAATTTTATTTTTGTTAAATCTATTTTTAGGGATTGGAGGTAAATTATGTGATTTACAATTATATAAATTGACAGATTATTTTTAAACTAAGATAAATACAAACTTGAAAATAATAAAATAAATATGGTTTAGCCTGCTCTGCAAGTTTACTTAAGGAAAATAAGTGAGTTTTGAATACTGCTTTTTGACTTTACATATTGTTGGAAAATGAAAATCATATAATTTATAGATCATGTGATATCACATGTTTAGTCACAAAAATCATAATAGTCATAATAGTTAGATTAGTTTAATTATATTAGTTATATTAATTACATTAGTTATATTTATTATCAGTTATATTTATTATGTTTATTATATTTATTTTATTATTTTCTGTATAATGAAGTATTCTTATATAAAGGAGGGATTTTGGATGTAAGTTAGAACTTTAACCTATTATCATAAATAAGGATAATAACTCAAGTCATTTAGAGTTATCTTTGTAAACAAAGGAATTAATTCTCACAAATTTTTCTTAATAAAAACTATATTTTATTACTGTAAAACTATCTTAAAAGTATTTTTAATTTTGGCCTTCAAAATTATAAAAGTAAATCATAAAGCTGAGATAAACTATTGTTAACTTGAATTACATGTAAAGTTACAGTCCTTTGTATTTTCTAAGATAATAATTTGGTGCAAGTTAGGTGGATTAAATTAAAATCTGTAAAAAAATCTAACTAGCATAATAAAAAAGTGAATGTTTGAAGGAATTGATTATTTAACTAAAGTTATAAACCATGAGAGTTAGCATTTAACTAAGAAAGATAAACTATCCATTGATTATTTTTGCATATATTATTATTCAGTAAATACACAACCAGTATTGAACTGATTTTATAAATTTTAGAAATATTAAGTAATACTAAGATATAGGAAATACCTATATATCAAAAATAGTAAATTATTATAATCAGTTAGAAAAGTGTAAAACAGAGTAATAAGCACAAGAAATAATATGTTATTTAATCTATATTATTAGTAAGGTTGCTTGCCAAAATCTAGGAGTTTAGGCAAGATGACGTTTTGCTAAAAAGTGAAATTCTGCCGAAACTATATTAAAGTTATATTAAAAAACTGGCAAAACTTTGGAGAAAAGTGAAATTGCCAAAACCTATTATAATTGCCAAAACTGCTAAAACTCTGCCAAAACTATAATAAATCTATAGTAAAATTTTGATGAAACTAATCATAGGATTTTGAAGAGGTTTAGACAAGTAACCTTAATTATTAGATATAAACCTCTATTACCTAATTTTAAAATATTAATTAAAAGTCTACAATTTTATTGGAAAGTAACAGATAAACTTTACAGTTGGAAAACTTTTTATTCAGATTCATAATCAAATTTTTCTTTCATTAGCATGGCAATTACATTTAGTCAAAATAATAACTTATCAAATAAAGATGAAAGTTTTAATGAAATAAAATTAGAAAGTAATAAATTAGTAACAACAAATTCATCAGTCTTAACAGTTATAAAAAATCTAACAAAAAGTAAAAAGTTAGATGAATCTAATTTAATTGTAAAAACAGAAATTTCTTATATATACTTAACATTGCAGATGTTATATTATTCATCAAGCATCTTTATAGAAATCTACTACAGTACTAGAAAAGCAAAAAGAGTAATATAAAGATTATTCTTTTCCATTTGGACAAAATTAGATAACTTCTGGTAAATTAACCAAAAGTACTTCTTTTAAAATACCAAAAAGTCCATTTAAATCTTCTGTAAATCTTTTTGATAGTCCACAAAATTTTTTTGATCTAAATTCATTATATGAATTTCTTGAAAGTCCAATAGATTTTCTTAATACTTCTGAAAATCCTTTGGATATTTTTAATTAAAATTAATTTGAAAATAAATGAAGATTTAATTTACCTTATAAGAAAAATATACAAGTAAGTGAAGAAATAGTAGTATTAATATTAATAGAAAAGCTATACAATTTTTTGATTAAAGTCAAGAATTAAGGAAAAGTAGATTAGTAGATTTTTTAGAATTTTAAAAAGAAAATCAAGATCTGGTTAGAAGCTTTTAAAAGGGCTTGTAATGCTAATTAAGTTTCAGAAGGATGTAAAATTATTTTAGTATTATCATACTTAAAAGAAATAGCACTTACCTAGTATAATCACCAAACAATTCATTCTTGGTGCAATAATCACTATATGGCTAATTCTTTTGTTCATCTATTTAAAAATTACTTTTGTAATTCTTTTAAACTTAATTAATAAAAGTATCAATTGAAAAATAGAAAATAAAAATCTGAAAAAACTATATTGCTATAATAAAGGAATTATGAAAGCAAATTAATCTTGCAGGAGTTAAAACAGAAATGAAATTCATTAAAGAATTACATTCTAAATTTGTAGTACCTGTACAATCAGTAATACCAAAAAAAGCATAAGCATTAGAAATAGCATTCTCTATTGAAATAGATCTTTCAGCATATTCTTTACTAATTTTAGGTTATATCCAAAATATAAATAAAGAACTTGAACTAATATAATAATGTTTTAACTAACTTATATTGCATTTCAAAAATCAGTCAAAAATGAATCAATAGAACAACTTGTAGAATGAAAAATTCATGAAGAAATTATTGTGGTATTAAATCAGACAAAACAGAAATAAAATTAGTAATAGTATATAAAATAATAATAGCAGAAAATATTTCAATTATGACAAAGCTGGTTATTTTACTTGTAATTGTAAATAAAGGAAATAACAATAATAATCATCTAATGTTTTAAATAAATATATCTCTTGTAATTTAGATCACAATAAGAAAATAACAATTAAAGAAATAGATAGAATAATAACAACAATTAAAATAATGAAGAAAGATATTTTTAAGGATAAAATAATCAATCTTTAAACTAAATTATATATCTTTGAAGGGTAAAAGTGTGTATAATATAAATTCCTCTAATTTTAACTTGAAAAGAACTTTTAAAAGAAGTAAAAATAATTAATTATTATATAGAACAAAAACAAATTCAAATTTTAAAAAGATCTATGAATATATATTTATCAAAATGAATTCAAGTTCATAAGAAAATGTATAATATGTGGCAAATTTCTGATAAAAAAATAGAAAAAAAAGAATCTTCAGTATAAGTAGCAATTAAAGAAACAGAAATAAAGGAAATAGGAATACAATTATCTGAAAAAGATCTAGTTTATCTATTTAATGATCCTACATATAATTGTAATATATATATCATAAAAGTATATAATAATCAGAAACTAAAACAAACTGAATTAGAAAAATAAGAACCTTAGAAATATATCTCATTTGAATAGTATGAAAAAATGGCTAAACAAAAGTTAACTACTTCAACACACACTTTATACATTCAGAAAATTATGAAAAGTTTACTTGCTAAAGAATTAATATATATATAATATACAACGGAAATACAGAATGCATTATTTGGTAAAGTAGAGATCTATAAGAAAAAGATTAACATTCTGATTGATTCAGGAGCAGTTGAATATATTATCTTCAAAAGATTCTTAGATCGAGTTCAACATCCAATTGATACCTTAACAAGTATTAAAATTATTAACATAACAGGAAAAAGAACATCATCCTTAAGAATTGTATGACAAGTACCTGTAAAAATACAGGATATGAAAATAAAAATGGATATAATTGTTATTGAATCTAAGAAATACAATATACTAGGCAATAGAAATCATTATAAGTCCAGAGCTTTGAGGAAAAAAACTATTTATGCAACATTATTTATTGTTATCACCTTATCAGTATATAGTATCTTGTCCAATGTAACATTAAAACAATCAAAATAATAATTTTTATTCATCAATTTACATATGCGGATAATCAGAAATTATTACGTGATCATAATCATTTATCATCTTGCATAAACATATATAGTCCTTCGCTTTACTCTGAACAATTACTTAGAAATATTTGGTTTAAATATGTTAATGCTCTTTAATATAGATTATAAATAAAATTGCATAACAATTAAATATAAAGATCAATAACAAACAATATCTATTACCTGTATACAAAAAATGGATTCAAATCAGTTTATTCTTATTGACTTACAAGAAAAATTAGAATTGAAAGATGAATTAGATAATCCAATTATACGATTTTCAGCTAAAATTATTGATGATACATTTCAAATAGATAATTACCAATATATTACTGAATTCATAGAATATTATCAATAATAAGATGGAAAAACTAATAGCCAAGAATCTGAAAAATATTTATGTAAAATATTAAAAGAATACAAATATTGTAAAAAATGTAATTAGATTGAAAAGGACTGGAAAATATATGTAACAATATCTAAAGAAAAAAAAAGAGAATTAAAATATATTTAGAAAAAGGAAAAGATATATTGATAAGAAAATTACGAAAGGATCAGAAATAATTATTATATTAATTATTATAAAACAATAAGGATATTTTTGCATGATCAATGAATGAATTTTAGTAAACAAATACTAGGGAATACTCAATTATAACAGATGATATACATCTTATCAAAGGAAATGCTTATTAATTAGCTCTAAAAAAAAATGAATTTATTAAAAAAAAAAAATTAATGAAATATTAAAACAAGATTTTATCCAATATTCTTCAAGCCTATGGTTATTTTTAGTAATTATTATTAAAAAGAAAAATGTCAATTATAATTTTATGTTAATTATAAACCATTAAATGATATTATAAAAAAAAATAATTATTTATTATCTAGAATAAATAAAATCTTAGATTCTTTAAATAGATCACAATGGTTTACTATATTAGATCTTGCATCAGAATACTGATAGATAAAAGTATGATCTGAAGATATAAAAAATAGCTTTCATTATAAAATATGGCATTTATGAATTCAAAGTTATGCTTTTTGAATTATATAATATATCTGTAACTTTTTAGTGAATAATGGATAAAGTTTTAGGTGATTTAAAAACAATTTGTAATGATATATTTAAATGATATTATAATTTATTTAAAATATTTGAAAAGTATTTATAACATATAGAAAAAATCTTTATATATATCAAAAAAACCAATCTTTGACTAAAAGCTAAAAAGTGCTACTTTGAAGTTAATGAATTACCTTCTTTATAAGTAAAAGATTTCTAATGACTTCAAGAACCTCTTATGAAGTATTTGGATCATCATAAAAAATATATAAAATATTATAAAATACTGTATGCATCTCATTTTTCTTGATAAAATTAAATATATTAGTAGACCAGGAGATAAAATACTAAATAGATTATATATCAGCCAAAAGTATTTGATTTTATTTTTTTTGAGAACTCTTATTTATTCTTTAAATATTTTAGCTTATTTTTTAAGCTTCATAGCAAATCCTTATTTTATACCATCTTTCATAAACTTTTTTGGTCATGTATGAAAAGATTTGACCATCTATTTTCTATTTATGAAGAATTTTAAGATCGTTCTCATTAAGATTTAAGTTTAATTTATGTAAAAAAATAATAAGGGTTTAGTATTTTATTTTTCAACCAAAGAGAAGTAGTTTGCAGTTGTAGAAGATGATTTATTATTTAGATATAGAGAACAAAAAAATAAGTAATATGATATACATAACGAACTTACTCTTTAATCTTTTTATAATTTAGAAGAGATGCATGCATTAAGTTGTTTTTATTTAAAGATATGAATATTTGTATTTTATAATAGTGCAGGTATTACAAATTAACATAATATTATTTTAGTATAAACAGCTCAGAAGTTAATCCAGAATAGGCAGATTACAATTTTTATCTCACAGGTAATATATTTTACAATTTCATTAAGTGATCATGCATGTAGATTATATAATTACAAAAAAATAAATTATATAATACATTGATAAGTTATGCATTGTGCCTTTGGCTAAATAATATTAATTTTCAGTTAAAAACAATAGTTTATAATTAAAATATTTTTCAAAATTATTCAGTTAAACTAGTTAAACAATCATGATTTGTCTCATTTCTCAATCTTAATGTGATACTTTTTGGCTGATTAAGATAGTTTATAGATAGTAGTAAGTTATTTTGTTTTGCATACCAAGCTAAGATAAATACTTTACTTACATTGCTTTTGCAATTCAATGATTGATAAGAAGTTGGTAAAATCATTTTTTGCCTGCAGATAAAATATAAGTTGGCTTAAAATTTGGAGTATTTGGTATAATATTTTTTGCTATAATCATTTTAATTTGCATATATATTTCATAATTAATTGAACAAATATCATAATCATATGTTTTTGAGTGTAAAGTAGATTGAAATAAAAGCTCCAGTTGGAGACATTTTATTTTCGCCTTTTTTTATAATATGTATTGTTTATGTTATCAGATTATAAATTCTCTTGTATTAATAGATTGGAAAATTTCTTTTCTTTTTACATATTTATTCAAAATAGTATTTTCAGAATATATTTTTTCAAATAGTTATCTTGATTGCAAGAAAGTTTTACATACTTTATAGGTTATAGTTGCTTACCTAAACCTTTTTAAAATTTTACGATTAGTTTTGGTAAGATTTTACTATAGCTTTTGGCAAAGTTTTAGCAGTTTCAACATTCATAATAGGTTTCGGCAAGTGGCAGAGTTTCGCTAACTTTTTAATAAGACTTTAATATGGTTTCAGCAAAGTTTTACTTTTTAGCATTTTGTTAACTTGTCTAAATCTCTTAGTTTTAGCAGGCAACCTTATTCTAGATATAAATACTAGAAAGTCACATATATTATAATATATATAATCATATAACTTTTATATTATAATATATCAAATTTTACTATAAAAAAATATTAAAAATTGTAAAAAAGTTACTAATTAAAATAGATGCAACTTTTAATGATTGATGCAGAAATGGTATTATAAAAACAAAAATTTGGAAAAAGAAAAAATACTTTCAACTTCTATATATCATTTTTATTATTACACAAACATGTATACATTTTAGACATTGTCACGTAAAAGTTTGTTTGCAATTATGTATAATTTCATTGCACAATCATGTATAAAAATAGATTAATTTTTGTTATACTGTTACGTATAAAAATAGATTAGATTTTATTACACCATCACGTATTAAATTTACATGTTAATTTTATTTATATGTCTTTAATTTTAAGGAGTATATTTTTAAAATATTTGACATTATACAACATATTCTATATATTCCAAAATAAGTTTTTGCTATGTAAACACATTACTGAGTTATCAAATTTATATGTACTATGTATATAAAATACTGACTATTTTAAATTTAATTCTTTAAATAAGCAAAAAAAAATCTCTAGAGGTAAAAATTTTCTATGTTTAATAAGCAAATTCAAATCCTACCTATTCATATATTATTCAGGTTCTGATGAAATTGCAAGTTTCCATTGTTGATATCTGTTGTTCTTGTCATGTTCATTAAGTAACTTGTGAATTTCTATCATTAGTTCACATAATGAAACATCAGAATTGAATAGCATCCTCTTGATACATGCATTTACTGATTCAACACATGAAGATGCAATCATCCTGCTGGTAAATTTGAAGTTTATATATAAATGTACCCAATACTCTTTAGAAGAGTATAGTCCCTTTATATAAAATTGGCTTTGTGGGTAGTCTTCAATTAGTTTTACAAAATGATCATAAAATGTTACCTAGACAAGACTATTCCTACACAAATAAAAGTTCTAAAGAAAATTCTAATATTGATTTCCAAGAGACTTCTAGAGATTTTTATAAAGATTTTGTATTATGTAAAAAGCGTAGTGAATCAAATATGTGTTTGTAAATACTTCCTTAACTGCTGCATCAACAGCCAGGTCTGAATCTGTTATAATTACAGTTGGATGAATGCTGGTAGTCTCAATAATCTGTCTAAATAACCAAAAATAAGACTCTTTGCTTTATCTATAAGTAAACCCTGTGCAAAAAGTATATTTTGCATGTTGTGATTAAATCCTACAAAAAAAGACAATGCTATCCCATATCGATTTATTTTATTCATTAATAATATAATCATTGATACTGGTCAAAAACTGATCTATCTTACAGATATCTTATAAATATCAGGTACGCAAAATGTGGAAAATCTGCTATACATCAGGTACCTAATATGTATACTATAGAATTAAAAAATACAATTTATTAATTATCTTGCTATCCAGTAATCATAAAATGATGAAATATAGCTCATTCGATTCGCCTTACTGAGACGTATCGAATGGTACTAATTTCGTATTTCTAGGTATGATAGATGCTGAGATATTCGATAAATCGTAAAAAAATAAACAAAAAATACCGATTTGTCAAATATCTTGACATCTATCGCACCTAGAAATGCAAAATTAGTACCATTCGATACGTCTCATTGAGACGAATTGAATGAGCTATATTTCATTATTAATAAATTTATTTTTTAATTCTATAGTATACATATTGGGTACCCGATGTATAGCAGATTTTCCGCATTTTGCATACCTGATATTTATAAGATATCTGTAAGATAGATCAGTTTTTGACCAGTATGAATTGAATTCAATATTCTATCTGCTCTGATATCATTCACATTAAATGAATTAAGGTATTGTTATCATCCCATTCTCTTGATATAATTCATCTAAGATTACTTTCTTTTTGTTTATCGAGCCAGTCGGACATTTTTTGTGGTATCATTTAGAAGAGATTTTACCATAGGTCTAATCTTTTTATCGCTGCATATATATCTTTACTGTAAAAAGTATGAGAGGAGTACTTTTCCTCCAAGTACTTTCTCTGCGCTATAGTCCTTATTAAAGGTATACTCTGAAATCTGGTCAATCTGAATATCCGGTCATCCATCCAAAAATTGATCAGATTCAGATTGATTTGTTTGTACCACTGGATTGACCGGATGGTTCAACAGATATCTGGTCAATCTGATAATCCATTTATATTACCGGATTCACCAGATCCACCAGATTTTTTTATAAAACTTTACATACTATAATTGAAGGTAGAAGAGTCCCTCCTATAAAAAGAAAAAAAAAGAACATTAGTAATATTCTTATATTGAATTATAACTACCTCCCTACCCTCCCTTTATCACATTTACCTTCAGGAGCCAAGCCGAAGTGTTCGTTCCTAAAAAAAGAAAAAAAAAGAACGTTAGTAACGTTCTTATATTAAAGTTTAATACCCCCCTCAATTACCTCCAGGAGTCGAGCCAAAGTGTTCATTCCTATAAAAAAGAAAAAAAAAGAATGTTAGCAACGTTCTTGTATTAAAGTTTAATGACCACCCTCCTTCAATTACCTCCAGGAGCTGAGTCGAAGAGTTCGTTCCTATAAAAAAGAAAAAAAAGAACATTAGTAACATTCTTATATTAAAGTTTAATACCCCCCAATTACTTCCAGGAGTCGAGCCGAAGTGTTCGTTCCTATAAAAAAGAAAAAAAAAGAATGTTAGTAACGTTCTTGTATTAAAGTTTAATAACTCTTCCCTTTTCAATTACCTTCAGGAGTCGAGCCGAAGTGTTTATTCCTATAAAAAAAAGAAAAAAAAAGAACATTAGCAACATTCTTGTATTAAAGTTTAATAATCACCCTCTCTTCAATTACCTCCAGGAGCTGAGCTGAAGAGTTCGTTTCTATAAAAAAGAATAAAAAAAAATATTAATAAACGTTCTTATATATTAAAATAAAAAAAACTCCCAAAAAAATAAAAAAAATACTGGATTTGACCAGATTATTTGATCAATCCAGTTAATCTGGTCATCCGTATAATATTTGATCAATCCGGTGTTATTTAATGGATCCATCCGGATTATCTGAAATCCGTTCATTCCTTAATCTGGATTATCCAATCCATTCAAAAATGGATGATGGATTGAACGGATTTCACTGGAGCATACCTCTAGTCCTCATCTTACAATATTATGTAAAAATTGGATATCTTCTATCATTTTATTGCTAAGCTTTTTCTCTTCTTTAAATGCTATGGCTTCGATATTCAGATCATAATTATATTCATCCACAATTTTATTAATAAATATTGTAGAATCTGAATTATTCACTTTGGAACAAGAGGCATTAATACACCATGGACATGACATCTTTTTGGTACTAGTTTCTTTTATAGATTTTAATATATAACTTCTTCCATATTTGTATATATATAACCTTCATCTAATATCATCCCCCTTCTTAATAACTTTATCTTTTATCATACTAAAACTTTTACTTTTACCCCAATTACTAATAAATTGATCACATAACGTCTAGCTTGCAAATACCTTTCTAGTATAAAACTCTGCAAAATCACTTTCAATGTTAGAATTCGTATTTCTAGTGAAACAAAAAAGGAAAAAATATTTAAAATAAAATACTGCAATGGTAAAATAGTGCAAAGAGAGAAAAATAATGTAAGAAAGGGATGGTAAATGCAAGAAAAAAGATCAATCATGCAAAGAAAACTGAAGGGGTAAATATTGCTATTAGAAAACTTTAAAGAAAGTTGAAAATGAATGGATGTGAGAACATCTTTATAAAATACATAAAAACTGTAAAATTTTATGCCGATTATTACTAAAAATCACGTACATGTAATATGTATAACATTTTCTTCACGTATTTTGCCTGTTTCACATGATTACATTTAATTTATTTAATTTTAGCATGATATAAGCGCATTTTATTTAAACGCACTAAATGAAACTCTGAAATAATGCAAAAAAAATAAAAGGCCCAGTGCAGGATTCAAACTTGTGTTTTTATGATAAAAAGTATATTATTCAGCATTCTACCAATCGAACTAATTAAACAATTTTTATAATTATTATTAAATAAAGATTTTATTTGTATATTTTTAGATCACGTGTTGGTCACATGAAGGGGGTCGATGCTAAAGCTTGAATTAAGTAAAAAGAAAATTTTGATCATATGTATATACTGATAAATTAGATAATTATTTTAAGTCAAATAAGTCAGATAATCAGATTTTAGTTTATATCATATATAAAATCAGAATAATCATCATAAAATATTAGTTTTATTATTTTTAAAACTACTACCAAATGTTACATTAAAAAGGTACAACTATGCTGAAATTTCTCATGTCTAATTCAGTTCTTAATGGTAAAGACTTTTCTTATTTACTAAGAAGATGCATGTCTAATCCAATCCTTAGTAATGAAATTATAAATTAGAAGGTATCCAAGTTATTTCTTGATGGTTATCAGCCTCTTAAAGCAAAATCTGAAGCATACATTTTACATTTACACCCATAATTAACAATTTAAAATCCTATTTGGACAAAATTTTATTAAAATTTTTTAAATACATAGCTAATCAGAAAATGCTAGAAAAAGTAAATGAAATATATAATACTATTAAAGAAAAAAAGAATATGCAAATTTTAGGCCATTTAATGTGAGTTCTAGCATCAAGTTATTTTTCACAATAAAAAATATTTATAATTAATTTATTTCTATTTCTATTATTAATTATGAGATTTTATAACAATACTCTTTTATTATACTAGATTTTTGAAATAAATTATTTCACCCATATTTATAGAATTTTTGTCTATCTATATCATATAAAATATTAAGTTTTGCATGAAAACTTTTTCAAGATTAAGTAATTTCAGATTTATAGCATAAATTTGAAAAATTAGTAACTGAGGTAAAAAAAAATAAAAAATGCAATATTTCTAATTCATACTTGCCATGATTTATTTTCACAACATTTTATTCTGCCTTATGTACAAAAAATTTATTGGTATAATACTACACAAAGTTTTAAGAATTAGTATATAAAGATCACTGGTCAAAAACTGATCTATCTTATAGATATCTTACAGATATTTTATAAATATTAGGTACCCAAAATGCAGAAAATCTGCTATACATCAGGTACCTAATATGTAT
>QKYT01000045.1:204254-215273 GCA_003550305.1 Glomus cerebriforme | reverse complement strand
TAGATAAAAATAAAGTGATTGGAAACCTAGAATGTGGAGCGAAAAGAAAAAAAGATTATTTGATTGATCTATGATTTACCAAATATGGGTTTTGGACAGTTTTGGACAAGTTTTGGACAGTCCAAAACTTGATTTTGGACAGTATTGGACAGTCCAAAACTCATAGAAATTTTGGACAATTTTGGACTGTCCAAAACTGGTTTTGGACAGTCCAAAACTGTCCAATTGAAAAAAGCAATTGGACAAGTCCAAAACCCACCACTGCCTTAGGGGTTTTATAGAAAAAGTTGCTGATAGGGTTGGAAAACCATACTCTGAATTCATTGACCTTGGGCTTTATAATCACACTTCAGTCTTCAGCTTCTTGGATCAGCAAAAGAAGATAGAGTCAAAAGACCTGCGATTTCTTCAATCAAGGAAGGATATTGCAAGTTAAAAGATTATTTAGTTCAGCCTAAATTAGATGCTTCTGAAATCTGGTCCCAAACTTTTTCTTCTAAGAAACTAGAAAAAGAAGAGTTCCAACCCATCGAAGATAAAACTGCTTTAAGCATGGGAGCTGGCTTAGTTACGGCAAAATTTGGATGGCTTGAGATCGGTAGCATTAAGAAGGGATTTGTCAACTTCCAAGTGAAGTCATATGAAGCATGTCCTATCTGCGAAATCAAACATGAAAAGGATCAGTTATATGGATTTCTTTGAAATAATGGGTGCTTCATACTTAAATGCTACCGGCAGAAACAGTACAAACCCGATCATAAGGGATTAGTATTTGGAAAAGTAACTGAAATTTCTGCAAAACCTAAGAGAGGAATAGTCGAAAGAATAGGTGATGTTATATCAAATCCACGTCCTCTTGTAGGATTATCAGAAATGATGATTAATGTAGAAAAATTAAAGGATGCTCTAGAAGTATATCCCGATTTCTTGGGTATTGAGAAAACAACTACACTTATTCGTTCTCCCCCAGGAACATGGAAAACCACTGCATTAAGAGAGATTATTATGGCATTGAAAGATAAAGTACATGATATTTCTTCTTTATCATGCTATATCTGGATCTCTTACCAAAAGTCTCTTAGCAATGAATCAAAATCCAAACTTAATGAGTTAAAAGCATCTGGCTTCTGAATTTGCAACTACCAAAATATGCAAGGAGACTTATCTATAAATGAGTGGGATATTATCATAGTACAGGTTAAGAGTCTGTTTCGTATCGAGTTCTCAGTCCGTCTATTTGTAGCTATTCTCGATGAGGCCAATGCCATTATGCGTCAAATGTCTAGCGGTACAAATGCACGGGAATCTGAAAACGCAATGCGTGATATCATAAGATCTGCAAGACATGTTTTGGCCATGGATGCCTTTGCAAATAGATCAACATTAGCATTCCTTAAGATATATCGTGGGGAAGATATTCGCATAATTGATAATAGATACCAGCCTCGTGTANGTGAGACGGTTGAATTTATTTATGATTCAAATAGTGGAGCAGAAGCCATGCGAATAGGATATGACCTTTTGAGGCAGGGTAAACGTGTGGCATTTGTATCTACCNGAGCGGTGATGGCTAGAGCGTTAGTAGAAAAAGCATCTAAGTTGTTTAAGCCTGATAATTCACCTGTTAGAGCCCGTGCATATTATGGGGATATGGATGGGAAACAGTGACAAAAAGACTTTTCTGATNTTAATGTCGCTTGGAGTGAGCTTGACTGTATAGCTTATACAAATACAGTGGAGGCGGGAATATCATTCGAGGTTACAGGTCACTTNGATATAGTTATAGCTATTACAAANATCNCCACTCCAGTTCATGTTGAGGCTCTTGCACAAATGCTTTATCGAATTCGTGACTGTCCTCGTCGTATTGTTTCTTTGTTCTATCAGAAAAATTCTAATGAGCTTTTTCACCCGCCAGGTCGTAAAAATATTCGGGCAGAACTTACTAGTGCTCGGCCTAATAATTTACCTACAGTAATAAAGGGTCATCGTGAATGGAATAATAATACCATTTCTTATAAAGTTGATGAGTCTCNNNCCGTAATAACTTTTATTGAAGTTGAGCATCAGAAACGCCTTTCTGCGAGATATTTTATTGAGAAGCTTTGTAGTCTTATAGCCAGTACCGGTNCTTNTCTCCAACTAATAAAAATGGATGAGAGCCGAGGAGTTATAGGGAACCGTAAAAGAATCCATAATGAGGTTAGAGTTGAAGCATTAGTTATTAAAGAAACAGATTTTAATGCAGTTGCTACTTTCCGAAATCTTAGCCTTGAAGAAGCTGAAGTCCTTAAATTCAATTAAGAGCATTCTATCGCAGATACTATGGCACTTAAACGTTTTTATATGCGGAATCTTTATTGTAAGGACATGAATATCGAAGATTAGAATAATATTTGCAATAGAAAATTCGTTGAAAATTTTAGTTCGCCTGAAGCTCAGAGGTATTTCTTACGATTGTCTTATTTTCGAAGGCAAGATCATAATGAGGAGAATGCAATAAAGGGATTGAAAGCTGAGGAAAATATACAATGGGAAATTGCCTGCTATAGAGCTGAAGAGAATCTGGAAAAATCAGTGGCAGAAGACTTGCGTAAATCTTATTCAGCAAATCATTGGAAAGTTATACAAGAACTTTTTCAAATACTAGGCTTTACTGGCATTGATGACAAGCATATCCTTTCTGGTAGTATGGTATCAGTCTATCAGAGGCATTTACGCAATCATGTGAAAGATTTATAAAAATTCGAAATCAGTCTTTATCACTCTTTGGCTTTAANTCTCATGCTAAGACAACACCAGATCTTAATTCGGCTATAAAGGCAATCAATGCAATTGCTGGTAATTGGTGTGGCTATACTATTAAAAGTGATAAAAAAAGAATAGGGTCTAAGGAACAACAAGTTTGGCAATACTCATATCGAATTAATCGCCAGCCATATAATAGTACTGGTTTCGGAGATAAAGGTGCACCAGAACTTCCACCATATAGGCTAAAAACAGATAATGATATTCAGGAACTCTTCGATTCTATAGGACAGGAAAAATAATACTTCAGCCCAGATCATTTATTATTCAGATAAGTATCTTGACTACATCAGATGGGGACGTGTTTACTTTGTAAATTCCCGCTGATTCTGTTTCAGTTTTTTTACTTTCGTGCCAAGCATAGTCATAAATTCCACCATGTGTACTACAGATTCCGGTCTTGGAATAGGTTCCCTGCCCACAGATAGGGCATATTGTTCTAGGAAGGGCATTAAAATGTCTGGCACACCCTAATTCGCTCATGCACCCTTTCCCACAAATCGAACCATCTCTCTTGATGTATTGGCAGATAAAATGACCCATACGAGGTAATTTTGATATTAATATTCTTAAAACTTCGTCTTCACTTTTATTATAGATATTTAAAAATATGATGTCTCGGCGGGTCATATCTCCCAAGATATAATCAGAGAAATGCTCATGCAAATCATCTTCGGCCAGGTGGAATATAATTTTTCGAATTGAATTTTTTCTCACATAATATAACTAGATAACAGTTAGTATGTACATGGCTACTAAAGCAACCGCTTCAAAGACTCGAAAACCTAAAACTAATAATTATGTCGGCATCTTAGAGCAGTTCCTAGAAAAATGTAATTTGTCGGCTAGCTCCACTCCAGAACAATTGAGCGAACATGCTCCCGAACTAGATGCTTTACTTCCAGATTGGATGGCCCGTAGATGTGTTAAGGTAGCTCTTGCTAAACCTAAACATTCATTTAGTAAAGAGAAAATAGAGGCTCTCCTGCCAGACAAAAGAAAGGGGAAGCTTACCATAGAGGGAAGGGCGGAATATTGTGCTAAGGCCGGTGATTTTGTAGACATTATCACCAATCATTGGGCAGTGAGTCCGAAAAATAAAGATGAAAAGGAAATCGTTGCTGGTATCTCGCGTCAGTCAACATTCCGTGTAAAGTTAGCAGAAGGTAGTGTAGATCTTGCAATTATTGAAGAATTTGCCAAAGATAAGGGCCTTATTCAAGATTCTAATAAAATCCAGAAAGAACAAACTAAAAAGCAAATGGCTAATCCAAACAGAATTCCCATACATTTCTCCTTAGCAAATGTGAGTAAAAGACTTCAAAACATTGATACTTCCAAAATTCCTACTAAAGAGGATCTTGCAGATGTGATAATGAATTAATGATGTTAAGTATGAGACCAGAAGAAGTAAGATCTCTTCAAATTAATCACTATGAACCGGATCCTTCAAACATTCCAGCATGGTATAAAGAAGGCTATTCTTGGTACTGCATAGGCTATCTAAAGGGTAGAGAAGAAAAGAAGGAAAATCCTGAGCCCCGGCCATTTCTTTCCATGGAGAAGAATCCAGAACGTGCCAGGGAATTACTCACCTGGATCCGAGATGCAATTAAGGCTAAAAAGTTACGTGATCCTGTCTATATTGAAACTGGAACACGAAATGCTTAGCCATTTAACGAATTTTTAAAGCAAGAGCCTTATAGAACTATACCTGGAAAATTAAGAGATTATGGAAGTAAGCACGCTTTTAGAATTTATGGTGGCCCGAAAGTAACTCCCCAACATCTTAAACTGCTTTTGAGAATCGCATTAAGGCAAGAATCAGACCGTCTTGATGCAGACGATAATTATGCTATAGGCGATACAGAATCAGAAGACTCTGGCCCTGAAGATGACTGTAACCCAGAGCCAGAATCGGAGTCTGCAGAAAATGATGAAATATCTGAAATTATCAATATGTATAGCTACTGAATTTGTTATTTGCTTGANANCATCATAAAAATAAGATCCACAGTAAAATTGACCTAGTATAGTTCGAGGCAATAGGTTGTCTAGCTTACATATAACCATGGCTAAAAAATCAAGAAATAACAGGCGCAAGACAATGGGTAAGTTTACTACTAATCTCACACAATATTTGCCCCTATGCAATCCAGCCAAATATGATCACACATATGATAGGGCAACTGGCTTTATCACTGTCAAGAATAAAAGACAGGATAGGATTGTAGGCGTGTTCGATTATCCCGAGCTGAGTGAATATCTGGGAGTTCGATCCAACTAGTCCGGAGCAGTGATTACCAGCTCGGAAAAATTTGCTGGGCCACTTCTGTGTGACAGAAAAATAAGTGGATCATCAGTCAGGTCTTGTGTGACATAATAATTTTTGCATATATATTCAAAAAAGAAAACATATTAACCTTTATTCTTTATTTTTTTCCCGAACAGTCATAAGAAAAATGTGAAAGAAGGACTATACGCAATACAGGACCTACTGTAAAAGTATATATTAATGTCAAAAGCATATGTTATGGAGGGCTGAGGGACTCACAATTTCGAGATCGCCAGGCGTAAGACCAACTATATCTCTTGCAGGAAAGATCTACATGTGAAAAGGTATGAGGATTTCATTTACATATGCTTTCATAGAACTCTTGGCATCATACGACAATGTTAATCACTATTTTTTATCTCCTTAACTTTTCCCAGCAAGATATAAAGCATGTAATGATATGTGGAAGTTCAGCCAACTTTTCGCAAAAATATTTCCAGAAAAAATAATGCAAAATAAGATATGTATATGCCAGTTGTGTATGTGGGAAGCGAAAAATTCTCACAATAGGCTCTTGAATTTTAGAAAACAAAATATGGCCAATATTACTCTCAACTGCCTTATAATTTTCACTGGTGGCTTCACTGGAATTCTACTCAATAATGTTCAGCCAGTAATTACAATCTCTGTTGGAAATTCAGTCAGAAATCTTCACGCTCAGATTCAGCAACAGTTACTTCATCAATTCAGAAATGTTCCATTTTTTCTTTGCGCATACCACCCTGGACCTGTAAAATATGTTGCTATGTGAGAAGGGGGCTTAATTTCTGATTTTTTCGATGAGAATTTCACTGCGGACGTTTGCCATATTCTTGTAGAGGAGGATGTATATGGTTATTATAACTAGTATGCAAAATATTCGTGCAAAGCGCCTTAACGGCCAATTTTTATGTATTGTAGGCCAGGTTCCGGCAATGTTTTTTATTTCATAAATAAAGTATTATTATTGTACTGTACATGAGAAATGGGTCACGTGCAATGATGCAGTGCCTGTGNGANATAAAAACCTATATTAACGCTTGTTTTTTCCCATCCCAGAAATAAAATTTTATCTCACTCCGGAACGTAACACTATTNTTTTATCNGAGCCTATTTTCACTATAAAACCTAACACTATGTCTGAAATAGTAGATACACCTACTTTCACCTCTACTACTGTTGCTGGAAATGAGACAGTCTTGTTGGCGGATGAAATTAAAAAATATGATATGGCCAAGCTTATAGAATATTTGCAGGGGCAGGAGGACTTAGGTCTTGACGATGACGACTTGGAGATTATTCGTAAGGAAAAGGTTGGTGGCCGTACCTTTTTCAAGATAACCAAAGAAAAGCTTGAGCATCATGGAATGAAATTAGGACCTGCAACAGCTCTCGTGGACTTTGCCAAGGAATGTAAGGAGAAAAAGTTGAGGTCGTTCTCCTCGTACAAGACTAAGAAAGAGTTGGATGAGGTGCTGAAAAAATATGGGATTATTAGTGGAGATATAACTCGCATTCTACAGTTCATACTACGTAAGTAATATCAGATTAAAGATTCTTTTCTTTATACATTCCGAGCTCACATATCATAATATAGCCACCTACACTATCAACGAAAGTGCTCCCGAATTTAAGCTATGTATTGACGACATCCTTCGTAGAATAAAAAATATGGGTCCAGTTGTAGACAGTAACGAAGCTATGCAGTGCGAGTATATTTCAACGATCTTACATATGGCTGTAAGTATTCTCGACGACTTAGTAATCACACCTCAGGCAAATATAATTGGTGAAGAAAACACAGGCCGTGTCGACTATGCCATCAAAAAAATTATCAGCGAGATGTTGGAGGAAATAATTTGCATAACCGAAGNCAAACAGAATCAAGCAACTATGGGTATCTGCCAAAACTTACTACAATGTCGAAGTACTTGTAATGTAAGTATAACAAATTCTACTAGCTCGCTCGCTATAGGATGATCATGGGCTATTGCTAACTTACTTCTCTATTTCCCTCTAGATGAATATAAATATGAACAAGAAAAAATGGAAGGTTGATGAGGCGTTCGATCCCAACTACGACTACGTTTATGGTATAGTCAGTACTGGGACAGACTGGTACTTCATCCTGCATAGTACTGAGGGTATCTATAGCACGAGCAGGACTGAGTATCGAATTTCACTTACAAAAGACGCTCTCAAAGATGATACAGAATTGCGTAAGAATGTGAAGAGGGTTTTAGAAGTGATCGTAGGATTATTAAAGGATAGAGCAGTAGGTAGTGAGGAACCCGCAACTAAGAAGCACCATGTAGAAGAGATAATCAAGAAAAAATAATTGTATAAAAGGCTAGCATAGAAAAAATCAACATGTATTACAGGCACAGTCCTGAACATTTGTATTTATTTTTCGCATGTAATAATAAAAAATTTTCTTGGCATTTTTTCAGCCGGGGCGCCCCGGTCAAAAAACACATTTTTTTTTATTTTGAATACTTATATACATTGTATTAGTTATATATAGATCATGTCATCCGAGCTTGAATCATTGAAACAGCATATCACTGAACTTGAGGCTGAGAATGTTAAGATCATAGCTGATTATGAGACTGAGATTGCTGTGCTTAAGGAGGAGAATGCTAAGATTTCTGAACTTAAAAAGGAGAATTCTGATCTTAGAATGAAGTTCGCTAACTTTGATGCTGAGAGAGCTGAACTTAAACGTAGAATTGCTGAGGCTCTAAGATCGACTGAGGAAGAGAGAACAAGGCGTGTTGCTGAGAATACCAAACTCAAGGCTAGAATTGAGAAGTTGGAATCTGAGTTTAGAGATAGACTCACGAAAGTGGAACAGAAGCAAACACTAAATGATAATACCCCTAATGATAATACCCCTAACAAAAACTCATCTAACTTTGCTTTAGCGCCTTCAGCCAATTCGGGTGTGGTCCATCATGAAAAACCGTTAGAGGAGAAAGATATGGATAGTTTCTTGCTTGAGGCTCATAAGAAAATCGTTAGTAGTGAAATAAAGCAATACAATAAGAAAAAGAAACTTAGCAAAGCAGAGCAAGCATCTCTTAACCAAGATCAAGAATCTGATACTGGGTGCTCCACTTCTGAAAAGATACCGGAGGTATCGAATCCCGTGACTAAAATTTCAGCCGGGTCGCCCCTGCCGAAAAATAGTCATAAGAAAAAAGGTGCGGAAAATATTTCTCAAATGATATCTGATGGTATTCGAAACGATTCACAGTCTCAAAAATGTATTCTTGGTTTTTCTAACAATATATTATTACAACAAAGCCAAATTTCTTCTACAGTACCACTGCTTACTTTAGCTCAATTATTCGATAAAGCGACTGATGCTGAATATGGTGCAATTCATGTGAATCAGGAAGAAATTTTGTGCTAGTACTACTATGGAAAGAAATTTATAACTCAAGTTAACGAAGTTACCAAAGGTAACAAAATTGGTGAGAAAAAAGCGAAAGGAATTATTTATGATAAAATGTTAGAGGATCTTTCCATGTTGCGAAAGCAACGATCTGAAGAAATGGGTTTACAACTCCCAGAAATCACACGTAAATACTTGCAAGGGAAAACTCAGAAAGCTGTAAAGATATATAATTTATTTGAAAAGGTAGGTGTGGGCAAAATTAAGTATATTACAACATATACTGCAAATGCTATTTCAGAGTTGACTAATGATAAACTTCAAGAGATCATAGAGGCCCTGGAGGGGCGGGATAATTGTTCACTCTGTGAACATCTGAAGGAAATGCATCACATGTCACCAAAAGATAAGTCTTCAATTCCTGAAATTTCTGAAAAAATCTTGCCTGAAGTAAATGCATCAACTACACCCATGCCAGCTGAGGACATCTCTGCGAAACATCTTAACAGCAATTCTTCAGATGATTCCTCTAGAATCGATCCAGTAGCTGTGAGTACATCACCTGTGCCTCAGGTAATATCATCTAAGAAATCCAGACTTCTGATTTCTATTTTATCTGATGATCCAGAAGAGAAACGAAAACATATCATTGAGCTGGTGCTAGAGCAGTTTCCGTCTCTATACTTAAGCGATAGTAGTGAACGTTGCGAGTGGTTCAATTTTAATAGTTCAACGCTCTGTCCTTTATGTAATGGAGATCATACAGAAGAAAGTTTATGGAAAGATATAAAAGGTGAATGGGGTGCCAGTGAATATTACGGAGAACGAACTTATCGTATCAAATGCAAAGATCCTCTTAATCACAGAACCCCAATAGTATCTGTAAAAGCATAGACTTCATCACGTGGGTGGCTTAGATATTTAACGTCATCTCTATATTTGTCATGTGAGCCGATCACCTGGCCGAAGGCGCTAAGGCAAATGCACAGAAGATATTCGGTAAAATTCTTGCAGAAGAATAGGGGCTGTGCAACATGTGAATCGCATATATATTTTTTCGACTTTATGTCTCTTCCTAGTTCACGCTAGTATCATATCAATAAAACAATATTCGGATATGGAGCGCCAGCCGAAAGTATTTTTTTAGCAATCAATATTTCACATATGGGGTTTGGAGATGTGTATGCTAATCCTTCGTCATTTTTATCAATTTGCAGGGGGATTAACAAATGACGAAATGTAGTGCGTAATTGATAATGTAAATCTGGAGAAAGCTTTCTCCTACTAAATTTCTTGGTGCTATAAAAGGAGGAGACCAGCGGATTGGATCATTCGTTATGGCGCTTAACAACTTCAAGACACTTGCTTATAATATCCTTAAAAGCCTCGAAGATGATGCTGTTAGAGATATCGAATTTTCAGAACTAGGGCCATGCACTGAATGTGATAACGAGATTCTTTCGTTGCCTCTTAAGGCATTAACTCTGCTCAGTTGTGGACATGTGTTTTACAGGCTTTGTATTGAGAAAAAATTTCTTCTCGCCGAAACGGGTGTATGCCCATTTTCCGATTGTAAAAGGAGTGTAGATATTATTGGAGATGCGAACACTAGGCGAGAAACAAATCGTGAAGAAAAATCTCCAGAAACTCCGCAGGAAGAAGATGATCAAGAAATGGATGTGGAAGAGGATGGTAGAGACGATGACGGGGGTACCAACGCCGATGAAGATGAGGAAGTAGAAACTCAACCTGAAGAATCAATGGGATCTGCTCCCTCTAGCAGTAAGGGTAAAAAATGGGCTAATGAAGCTACGGACTCTACCTCCAGCAAAAAAACAAAGAAACATACTCTAGATGAGGACTCCAACATTTTAAAAAGGCTCATCNGGGAGTTGTCTTCCGATACTACTCNNATTTCAGAAATTAAGGAAAAGAGAGGTCTCCAAAGAGAATCTGTACGAGAAGTTGAGGGTGCACGAATTTTTTTTGATCTCTATTTAAAGATCACCAATGCTGAAGAGCGAAACGAGAAGGCACGCCATGAACTTGTTGTGGCTTATTACTACTATGAAGAGGAACTAGAGAAACGCCTTGTCCATTATAGAGAAGATTACGAGGAACATGAAGCCCTAAAGAAGCTTTACAATGATGTTAAAGATCAGCTTCCCAAAAAGGTTACCAAAAATGCTATCCGGAAGAAATCAAACAGGGCAAGAAAGGTTTATGATCTTTTTTTCTGTATTACCGATGATAAAACTCAACGGATGGTATTCATCCAACGAATAAAATCATTTTTAGCAACATCTATTTCGAATCTAAGTGATGATAATATCAGATATGTAGCGTCTCAGGTTAGGAAGAATATACGAACCTAAGGCCAAATGATGGTGAGATTCTGAAATCGAGCCACATGGCGCGTTCTCAAAGTTTAGCACTTTTTTTATATGTAGTATTGTAAAGCATGATTCGCTTTTGTCAGTAATTAATAAAGTTTCGCCCA
>QKYT01000045.1:144688-160846 GCA_003550305.1 Glomus cerebriforme | reverse complement strand
ATATCCTAAAAATTTGAACATAATAAGTTGGAAATATGGAAGTATTTAAATATTAACTTTTAATCATTATTAATATTAAATTACATACATTATATTCTGAAACTAGTCTACTAAATTTTCATCTGCACTGATCCCTGATATAATTGCTATTGCAGGTTCTATTAACGTGCGCAGTAAGGTTGTTCTAATAATTAATTCTTGCCCGTCAGAAAATGTTTCAATAAATCTAAAAAAATATAAATATATATATTTATTTTATTTGTTTTATTTTTTTTTNTATTTATTAAAATCAAATAAAAGTAATAGAAGTATTTACTTGATTTATTTGCCTTCTTTTGTTTATTAATGCATTAGTTTCTGCAGTAATCCAGACCATTTTTAAAATTAAATTGGAATTTAAAGAATTTATAATTACTATGAAAAGAGGGAAGAGTAATTATAAGAGAGAGGGAGAGAGAAAAAAGAGAGACTATTTATATAAAAAAAATTCTGGTGAATATTAGTAAGAATTCAAAAATCTGATTTTTTTGAGAACAATTTTACTTAAAAATCATTTAATAAAATCTTGGCAAATATTCAACAAATATTCATTATGAATATTCATCAAATTCATCATATTTTTAAGTGAATAATTTTACATTAAATTATTAAATTTCACGCGAATCATACGAATTATTCAAATTTTAAACATAAAAAAATCTTGGCGAATATTCATCAAATTTTTAAAAGAACAATTTTATGTCAATTTTATTCAATTTTATGTTAATTTTATTTAAATTATTAAATTTTACGTAAATCATACGAATTATTCAAATTTTAAACATAAAAAAATCTTGGCAAATATTCATCAAATTTTTAAGGGAACAATTTTACGTTAATTTTATTTAAATTATTAAATTTCATACGAATTAGCAAAAAAATTTTGGAGAATATATATTCAAATTTTACTCGCAAAATATTTTTAACATAATTACTGCAGTTTTTAGGTTTGATTCAGGTTTGATATAATGTAATTGAATGGAGAACAATAGAAAAATCATATGTTAAAAGTGTTTAATTAGAATTAAAAAAATATAAAACATAAAAACATAACTACTGCAGTTTTTAGGATCTATAAACTTACAATAGAAAATCATGTGTTGATTATGTGAGAAGCTGATTAGAATGTTTATTTTATAAAAATTTATATACATAATATACGTCTAAAATAGAAATTCTTTTATTAAAATTATTAGAAAATACATTAATGTAAAAATTATTAATAATCTCCATAGACCCAATCCAAATTTAAATCTTATATTTAAATTATTATAATTCTCTTNNAGAATTTGAAAATTTCTTCACAACTTTTTGTACCATTCTCTTAGTACGGACTTATTATTTTGGCCAATATGCATATTATTAATAGCATTAGCAAGAGTCTCGTTCAAATTTTTCTAAAAATTTAAATATTTAATAGATGTATCTGATATGTATAAAGTTAATTTATATCATAAATAATTACCGATTGATTCCTTTGATGACGTTGATGTATATATCAACTGAAATACAGTATATCGCACGTTTTTTCTTTCTTGAGGAAGATGTCATTTTTTTTAATGTTTATTTATTATAATCTAAATTGAAACTTAAGAATGTTAATTCTAGAAAATTAAGCACACATTAAAGTATACTCTCTTTCTTTTTTATGGCTTTATTGTCTTTTTTATGACTTTATTATTATTATTCAAGTATTTACCTATAGAATAGATCTGTCATCAAAATTTTTAATAGATAAATTATTTCAAAATATAGAAAAAAGAAAAGCAACAAATAGCATGTGTTCTATATAAATCTTTATATATATTTTTAACTATAAGAATTGGCTTTCTAGTTTCTTCAAAATAAAACTATTTTTTAATCCATTCATGAATATTTTTATTACAGATATTAATATTTTTAGAATCTAATAATACTGCTTTTATCATATGTAAGAGTTCTAAGTTTATTAAGGCTTTATGCCATTTATATTCTAGCAGTTTATTAAGATAAGTATTTACCAAGTTTTCAAAGGTAGTGATACTAATAAAAGTGTATTCCATTTTTTTTGTATTAAAAGAAATAAATATGGTAAGTATAAAAAAGATTATCGCATTATCTTTTATACAATTTTATATTTTTATTATTATATCAGTTGATAACTAACGTACTTTATTTGTAAATTATCAGACTATATGCGTAATCTGTTAATCAAAATCTGAGATGTGTCAGTTATTATCTAATGTAAATAAATAGATGATGCACAACATATATATTACTTATTTTTATATATAATTTATTTTACTATATATTAATTTTTATTGATTTAATAAAAAAAAATAATTGATAATACTGTAAATATTATTTTACAGATTTTCACAGATTTTATTTAAATATTTTACAGATTTATTTAAAATTTTCTTCAAAAATTTTTGCAGATTTATTTAATATTTTTTTTAGAAATTTTCACAGATTTTATCTTAAATTTTTTTACATATTTTTTGATTTTTGAAAATCTATACAAATTTTCTTATCTTTTTTCTTTGATGCATATCAACAAATTCACAGAACTGCACAAATTTTTAAGGTGCAAAACTATGCAATTCTGCATCTTAAAAATTTTGCCAATATAGATATCTTTTTAAATCACACTTAGTTTATATATCTTTAAAATTAAATAATGTAAAAATGATAAGTAAAAAAGTTAAATTAATTAATTAAAATTAATAGTTTAAATTATTTTTTTTTATAAATTTTTAAATGATTTTTATATATGATATTTTTAACTAAGTATTTTGTCATAATTTATAGTTTATATATATTATTTTTTTAATACTTTATGAATATAATAAAATCTAGTTTTTAACCATATGTATTCTACTAAAACTTTTTTTCTATTTGTAATTTTTTTTTAGATAATAAAATCAATAAGCTTTTAAAAATATAAAAGAAAATAATTTTTTTTTTAATTTTTTTTATAAGTTTTAGCTTAAAGAATTGTTAAAAAATAAAAATAAAATATAATATTTATTTTTGCTAAATACTTATTTTTAATAAAAATAATAGTAAAGGATAACTGTAAGTAAAAAAAATATATATATAACAATATATTATTATAAAAATAATTTTTTTATATTATAATATTATATATTAAAAAAATATAAAAATTAAAAATTTGTCAATTATTAGTAATATTAGATTACAAATTACAAAAAGAAATATTGATTTAATTTTAATCAAAGTTAAAGTTATAATGAAAATATATATAATAATTGAGTAAATTAATTAACAAAAAAAAAGTACTATAATAAGAATAGAAATTAATATTGAATGACCTATAAAATTTAATGTAAAAGTAGAAAATACAAACTTGAATATAAAATCAAGATAATATATAAAAAATATTAAAGAATTGATAATAGAAGAAAATTAAAAAATATTAGAAAATTCAAAAAAGTTGGAAATCTTAAATATGATTAAAGATGTAAATATAAATCAATGGGAAATTCTAATACATTAAAATAAATAATAAAAGAAATCAATAATATGATAAAATAGAACAAAAAATTTATAATATTGAAATGTATTTTCTATAAAGAAAACAATAATACTATAATACCATATAACATATAAATGAATGCAAAAAGCTAGAAGATAAATAGAAAGAAATAATTGAAAGAAAATAATAAAAAAAAAAGATGGAAAAAAGAAGAGAATAGAATAATAAAAGAAAAGTTAATAAAGAAATTAAAAGAAAAAAAAATTAGAATTAAAATAATTAAAATTATTATATAAAAATAAATAAAATTATAAAGGAAGTAGATAAAAGAATAAATTTATATATAGAAAATTTATTAAAGAAATTTGGTATAATAGAATTAAAAAAATTAAAGAATGGAAAAAAAGGTAAAAAAAAAATATAGAAAAAGAAAAAAAAAATTAATATATGAAATATAGGTAAAGATTTATAAAATTATTGAAATAGAGAATTAAATAGGAAGTAAAGGCTGCTAATATAGGGTTAGTATAGATAATACAAAGATCTAATACTGACAGATTATATCTTATAAAAAAATTATATATTAAAAATATGTCTAATAATATAGTCAACTTATATAACTAATAGTATAATAGGTACTTAATGTATGATTATCATAATATCTTTTACTTTTTAAATCTTATATTTTTCATCCAGTAAATTAATAAATATAGCGGGTTTAAATAGTTTATTATAGTTCTTATACAAAAGTTTTTTTTACTAAATTCCATGATCTTGGCTGTTATAATTGTAAATTACAATTGATTTTTAAAATTTAAGCCACGACGGAATATCCCAAAAAGCTCTTGACATGGAACACTCATGGAACGGCCTAAAGAGGTTAATATAATGAAGTTATGAAGATCAATAAGAATGTACAGAATCAGAGGTCACAAGACAAATCAGCCACTAAAATTACGGAATTGCAACGAAAAAAACCGACTAGGCTTTTTGTTTACAAACCACAAGCATTATATTTAGGGTTCCTGTGACTTTTGCTAAAGCGTTTACTTAAATTTCTTATGGTTTTTTTTTGAGCACGGCAAGATTATTGTATGATTCAATTTTTAGTTATATATATTTAATGGTAATAAACGATTCTTAACAATGCCACATCACCATCCCTCTGAAGAAACAACACCGTCTAAAGCGAGTTTAAAAGCATGGTGGAAACAGTTTACTGCAAAAACTGCAAAAAGAGAGAGTGAAGTAAAAGGAAAAGGTAAGATAAAAACTTATTGGAAATTGGGTCGAGTTTTACATAAATAAAAACAAGTCTACTAGACGTATTATTCTGGAATAGATGAAAGGTTATGCTGTGTAAATGATTGGATTGGTATAATTTGGAAGGATAATTTCTAATTCTAAAATGATCATAATTTTCAATTCATTTTAATTTTTTTTTTTACAATATAATTAGATACTGGAGGAATTTTTGGTGTAGGACTCTCTGAAGGTATCGATTATGCAAGCGTACCGATATGTATGGCTGGCGCAAATGGTCAACAATATGTATATGGATATATTCCTACAATAGTTGCAAAATGTGGAATGTTTTTAAAAGAAAAAGGTAACAATTCTGTTTATTATCTGAAAGCGTAATTATCTATACTTTTATTTAAGGTACCATCTGACTCATTATAAGTTTCATTTCATGTGATAATGATATAGCAACAACAACAGAAGGTATATTTCGTTTAAGTGGATCTGCGAAACGAATAAAAGAATTACAAACAATCTTTGATTCACCACCATCATATGGAAAGACATTAACTTGGGTGGGTTATTCTGTACATGATGCTGCAAATATATTGCGAAGGTATTTAAACCATTTGCCAGATCCAGTAATACCACTTCAATGGTATGAACAATTCAGATCGGTTCATGGTAAGAGGTTAAATTAAACTTTTTAATTAAAGTATTTTTTTTAAAAAAAAAATTTTTTTTATTTCATATTAACTCCCGTTCGGAATTTGCTTCAACAAAAATAACAGTCAATTATACTGATGCACATAGCAGAGTACAACATTATCAAAGGTTGATTGCAAAATTACCCAAAGAAAATCAACATTTACTCCTTTATATTCTTGACCTTCTTGCGGTTTTCTCATCAAAATCAGGACAAAATTTGATGCCGGCAAAAAATTTGGCATCAATTTTCCAGCCGGGTATTTTATCACATCCTGACCACGATATGGCCCCTGAACAATACAAATTATCTCAAGAAGTTTTGGAATTCCTAATTGATTATCAAAATTATTTTTTGATATCTGGTGGACAGGAAAAAAAGACGACAATTTCAAATGATAAGGAGACTCGAGAAGGAAATGCAACGCGAGAATTAAGGTACAATGCTAGTCATGGAATCAATAGCGTAGGAGCAAGTGGTTCAAGATCTCTAAAAGAGCCGTATGATCTGAATAATCTACCTGCTGCACACTTGCCATTACGACGATCGAGTTTAAGCCTAGATATCAATAATGAACAAGATACGAATGAAGATCTGAAACGACGTCAAGATCAACAAAATATTTCTTTAACGTCTTTAAACCGTAACAATACTACAGGTAGTCTAAAGAGAAGTAGAACATTGCCAAGTAAAAGACCGAAATATGAGGGGACTCAAGGAAGAAATGATGGAACCCCAACAACATCATCAATGACTGGCGGTTCGAACGGTAATGATATTTTCCGTCCATAGCTCTCTACTACTTTCCTGCATTCTATCTATTTATGGTTTTGTTCTTCCGAATTGTTGGATCCGAATTTTCTTTTTGTATTTTTTTTTATTCTTTTTATAATATGGTTTGTTAAAGTTTATGTGGTTACTGGGGAGAAAGGGTATGTGTATAGAGGAAGACTTTTGCTTCTAATAATCTTCCCATACCACCATTTATTAGAACATAGAAATTTCAATTTTTAATTAATTTTTTTCTATAATTTCGGCGGCGCAAAAGCGACAGAAATAAATATTTTATACAAATACAACTTATACACAATCTAAATTACATTTATTAACTGTATGTTTTTTCTCTTTATTTTCTTTATTTTTCTACTCTAAACCTCTAACACCTTACCGGACCTTAACGCGAACTTTGGGGGAAATCTTTTAATTATATTACATATATATATATTGTTGATCAAAATCTGCAAACCCTCAAAAATTTATATAATAAAATCTAATTATATTGTTGTTCAAATTACAATTATGTTATTTTAATAATAATAAGATATTATAGATGAAGTTAAAAAATCAAAAAAAAGACATAGTTTAGTACAACTTGCGCCATTAATAACCTTACCAAAAGGAAATAATAATCGAGTAGAAAGAAAATCATCTCGAAAATCTAGAAAGAAATCATTATCAATATCATCAACAACAACATCAAAAAGAACTTCAACATATAACAAGAGTGGTTCGAGTGGCAACATTGAAACTATAAATATTCCATCAACATCTTCTTCAGTGAAAGGTGGACCATCATCGCCGAAATCACTATCATCGCCAAAATCTCTTATATCAACATCATCGTTTAGTGGAAAGAAGAAACTAATTGATGTTATATCAGATGAAAAAGAAAATGCATCCATAACTAGTTCAATAACTAAAAGACGTAAACGCGGTGATAGAAAAGGTAAAAGCGTACAAGAGAAAGAAGATAATGGAAAAGAAAGAATAACTTTTTTGTTGGAATTAAGAAGAAAAATGTGGTTCGGTGGTGGTGGTGGTGGTAGTGGAGGCAGTAGTGGAGGCAGTAGCATTGGAAGTAGAAATAGTATGGTAAGTGTTAGAAGTGTTGATAGTAGTGGGGATGAAAAAACTTTGGAACAATTAAGAAATCAAGGAGGAGGTTAATTATAATACGGATTTAATTGATTTAATTGTATATTAGCTGAATTTTATTCAATCATATTTCTCATTATTATTTATTTGTATTTTAGTTAAACTATATTAATTCTATTAGCAAATTATTTTTTTTTTTTGAATAATAAAAAAATATTAATACATTAATTCATATTAACTTTTTTTTAACTCATCATGGTTATTACTATATAAATTTAATATATTCGAATCAATATTTAAATATTCTGCAGTAAATATTTTAAATATATTATTTAAATTATATACTACAACAGGATCAATAGCACCAGCATTATCCTATATAAAAAAAAAAAGAGAAATTAATTTTTTCTGAAAAAAAAAGCAAAATAAATTTTTATATCATACTTACAGATAATTTATGCCAATCGTTAGGAAACGGATAAGGAATGATATGTAATACAGGAACACCTCTTTTTAGGAAAGGTATGTGATCATCTTCAATATGAGAATTATAATTATTTATGGAATATTGATTAAAATAACTTTCATGATCTTCTAAAATATCTTCTATATTATTTTCTTTAATTTCAATATTTCCTCCTTCCTTTAGATTATTAATTAAACTACCAGGCAATTTTATTAAGTTACCTGCGGATAATTTAGATTCAATCTGAATCAATGAAATGAACATCCAAGAAGTGGTAGCAAAATAATTTGATATAGATGGTTTTACAGCACCTAATAAATCTAATAGTATTAACACTTCTATACCATTTAACATATTTTTTCCTTTATTTTGTGGAGATTTTGTATCTATTACATATGTATTTTCCCATTTAGCTGCTAAATGTCTGTATAAAATTGATAATTTTGTAATTAATTTATTTGTTTATAAAAAAAATTAAATTAAATTAAACATACCTTGATCCGTAAAGAGAATCGGTACTAGTCCAATCTTGAAAAGCTTCTTCACCATCAAAGAAAATAATCTGAAGTGTAGTATCATCTTGTTCTCCCTTATCGAGATACTTATCCAAACTATACGCTAAATCCATTAACATAGCGCAAGATACAGCACTGTCAGTAGCACCAACAAATCCACCTTCAACAAAATATTTACTATCATAATGAGCGGCAAACACCAATCTATTAGTAGCTTTAATATCTTTAGTTACAATAATGTTAGTAAAGGTTATTTGTTCATATGGAGTATTGTCCGTAAATGTGTCTTCTTCAACATGCCAATTGAGTTCATTGAATTTAGTAGTTATAAATGAACGAACTTTTGTATTATTCTCTGTTCCGGATACGCGAGGAATAAGCAATGAAGGAAGAAAATCGGTGAATAATAGTGTAGTAGTATTTGTGAGAAGCTGTAATGATCGTTCTGATAACGTCTTGTATGCATTCGTTGTACTATGATTCAACGTAAAATGTAAGATATATACTATTAATGAAAGTAATACCCTCATTTTAACGTTCGAAATTTAAGTGTAAATTAAAGACAAATTTTTTGTCGAATTTAAGTTATTACAGTCACGTGAACTATGCAAGATTATTTAAATAAGCCTCGCGTCTTATTAAACAGCTTTTTTTTAATGAATCATTTTTATAATGATGACTACATCTAATAGTGATTCGCCTTCCTCTCCTAATAATGAAGAATCTACTGGTATTCAATTTTATAATTTAGCTTTTATTAAGTTATTATTGAGTTCATTGACGAGATTTTTTTTCTTTTTTTTAAAAAAAAAGAGGAAACGAAGCAAGAACGTGCAGCTATAGAAGAAAAGATAGTTAATGAAGAATATAAAATATGGAAGAAAAATTCACCATTTCTCTATGATTTGGTTATTACTCACGCGCTTGAATGGCCTACATTAACGTGTCAGTGGTTTCAAGATATAGAAAAGTATATATATTTATCGTATTATTTTTCAGTCTGTTTTATGTTATGTAATATTTATATTTATTCTCATTATAGGCCCGAAGGAAAAGATTATACAATTCAACGATTATTAATTGGTACTCATACGTCAGATAATGATCAAAATTATGTCGAAATTGCCAATGTACAACTTCCAAAAAGTGATTCCGATATCGATCCTCGAAAATACGAAGAAGAAAAAGCAGGTTTTATATCTCATTTATTTAAATAAAAACAGTTATGTATAATTTAATGAAAGTAATATAGTATCTAATTAGAGGCAGGTGCACATGGTGAAAGTCGAATAACAGTTGTTCAAAGGATAAATCATGACGGTGAAGTTAATAGAGCGAGATATATGCCCCAAGATCAAAATATAATTGCAACAAAGACTGTAGCAGGGGATGTGTATATATTTGATCTTACGAAGCATCCATCTAGACCTCTCGCTGAAGGAGTTTGTAACCCTGAATTAAAATTACGAGGACATACAAAAGAAGGGTAAAAATTATATTATTGATCATGTATTTTTATAATTTATTCTTACCAAATTTTAATTATCGTTTAGATATGGATTATCTTGGAGTCCATTTGAAAAAGGTCATATTTTGGATGCTTCAGAGGATACTACTATTTGCCATTGGTATTATAAATAAAAACTCGATTATTTAGATCTTTTAAAGTTTTAAATCTAATGGTTTTTCACGATACACTTTGTAGGAATATTAATGGAAATACAAGGGAAACTAGAACAATGGAGCCATTTAGAGTTTATCGAGGGCATGAAGCAATTGTTGAAGATGTTGCGTGGCACACAAAAGATCCAAATATTTTTGGCTCTGTAGGGGATGACCAAAAACTTCTTATGTACGTGATAATAAAATCTCTTTATCATAATATTTCTGTAACCTCTTATTTACAATATATTTATATTTTATAGTTGGGATGTACGTCCAGACAGAGCCGATAAACCAGTACATTCAATTATCGCTCACCAAAGTGAAGTTAATAGTTTAGCATTCAATCCGCATAATGATTTTATTTTGGCAACTGGTGCCGGTGATAAGGTATATATTACATGTGTTTCTAGAGTATACTTTTTTTGTTTGAATACAGTATATTAAAAAAATTATATTTATATATTAGACCTTAAGCTTATGGGATCTACGTAATCTTAAAATTAAGTTACATACGCTTGAACAGCATACTGGTGAGATCGTTCAAGTTGAATGGTCACCACATGACGAAACAATTCTGGCGTCTGCTGCAGGTGATCGTAGGGTTAATATATGGGATTTAAGTAGAATTGGTTCAGAACAAACGGCTGAGGATGCTGAAGATGGACCACCAGAACTATTGGTATATACAATATTATATTTGACTATTTTTATTATATCTTTACTATATATATTAATTTATTTACTTTAAAGTTTATGCACGGCGGACACACTAATAAGATTTCGGATTTTAGTTGGAATCCTCATCTTCCTTGGGTTGTTGCCAGCGCTGCGGAAGATAATATTATACAAGTCTGGCAACCAGCTGCGAATATCTACACTATTGATGAAAGAGAAATTCCAGCTGATGAATTAGAAGATTAAAACAATGAATAGACAAGAATAAAGTAAATTTTTTTAGCTGATCTGCTATCTGATTAGAAATAAATATAATTCATTAATAATGTTTTTTTTTTAAGCTTATTACTTTGAGATATTTGTAGTGTATTCTTGCTGGAATATTATTTCTCTGTTAAACAACTTAATTATTATTATTTATATATATACACTTTTGATTCACTCTAATGTTTTTAGTTCGACGAAAAAGCTGCTACATATTAAAAAAAATGAATATATTGAGATTTTGGCCATATTTCTCTTTTCTTTTGTCGGTTTGTGAATTTAAAAAGTCATCCATTGCATGCTGTAATAATGTAATTTTGCATACTGAAAATAGTGATAAATACAATAAATACCATTCAAAGCGATATGCAATAATTTGATGTTTAAAATTTACAATAATCCAATTTTCTAAACAAACAAAGCAAGTAGAGAATACAAAAAAAAAAAAATCCGCTTAAGAAATGTTCATAATAATCAGATATCAATCAATGATGACCTATATAAACTTTAATTGGTTCAATAAATCCTTTGAAATTTATATTAAAAAACTTGATTCTGATTCAACCCGTATGTCGATTTAAATTATTATTAAAAAACGGTTAAACTCCAAGATATCGAAAATAGGTTACATGCCTCAAAGCGGAATATTAAACACAATTTTGAGAATTACTCTTGCTGAAGATCATCTAACGGAAAGAGATTAGATAAGTATTTAATAAAAATGATTATTTAATTTGAATGACGTTCATGAAGAGAAATCGTTATTATTGCATTTTTTATTATTAGACCATATAAAAATTAATACATACTTAATTAAAAATATATTAATATATAAATATATCAATCTTTTATTATTTCAATATATTTTCGTATCTTTCACAAGGAATAGTTCTTTTTTTTTTATTCATCAGTTTATCTTATGATTATAATTTCTTATTTATATATTTTTTTCTCTTATTTAAATTTTTTTTTTTTTTAAAAAAAAAAAAATATTAAATTTAAGCAAAGTAGTTTTTTATTCCTTGTGAAAGACACATTAATATATCTTATCTTTTTTTAATATAAAAAAAAATCCCGCGATCTGGATTCTATTCATAATAAAATAGTTTTCAAATGTGTGTATCATAAATTGAATCCATCTAAACGACCTGACTGGCGCCTATAATTCTCTCTGACTCTCTCCATGTAAAAATTTACCTACAAATAAAATGAATGACGCTTTAGAACATAATCTAATTTAAAAAATATTACAAATTACCCTTCCTTGGTCGTATCATGCAAGATACAATTCCGGAGAGATAGAGAGTAGAAAAGCTTTTACGTTCGTCTCCCCCGTCGATCACGATCACGACCACGATCGCGATCGCGACGATCATATGGTCTATAATCTCTATCATTCCGCGATGAACGTGAACGATTGTCTCGATCTCTATCATCACGCACAAATCTACTATTAGATCTATTGTTACTAGCTCCTCCATAATCGTCTTCGTCATTGAATCTGATATGTGTTCCAGAACTTGTTGCTGTAATTAAACATTAGTATAACATATAGGTAAAACAAAAAATTTTCTTTTACAAATGAAAACTTGGAATAATAATCGGCTTGTACCTCGACTATTTTCTCTTGTATCACGATCACGATCCTTTGCATTTGATAAAGCATGCTTGACGAATCGTGAAGCAGCGTCGCGATTAAGTGACAGTGATGGCTGTGGAGGATTAACGGTATTTGTGATTTTTTCTGAACAGTCTTGTATACGTCTCTATATTCACGAACGAATAAAGTTAGAATAAAGTTAATGAATTTGATAATTACAAACCAAAAAATCTGTACTTTAACTATTTAATAGTTACATATTGCTCCTCAAGTATTCTTATTTTAGAGTCCTGACCTTTAAGCTCCAAAAATACTATAAAAAGATTTATTAGTTAAGATATACTCAGATTTATATTTCGAATAAAAAAAACTATCAACCGACATGATATTAAAGAATTAAGTGTGTAGCCATAAAGCAAATATAACCTAGCACGATCTATCGGTCCCAAACTTGAAGCTAATTCACTCAAAGGTTGAGAAAGCAAAGGTTCAAGCAAGCTATCAATGTCATCAAAACCACCTTCCAATTCTGAGAGTGTGTTGCGAATCTTAGTAAATAAAGAATCTGCCTGAACTTCCAGCTCCGTATCTGTTGATATTGAATCCTTAATGCTTACGTCCATTTGTTTTCCGTTCTTATTTCCCGACATGTTTATACCTATATAATAGGACCCCGGATAATTATAATAAAGGTCATATGCAAAAAGAGTATATTAATTGAAAATAAAAGTTACATACCAAAATAGAGTACCACCAATTAGGTCATAGTAAAAAAGTATATAATTTTAAACAAAATTTGTAATTTTTCTAGAAGCGTAATACCATATGCAGTGTTACATCAATTTTTATTATAATTAGCAAACTTTCAGAGTATATTTACCATATAAATTTACCACAATGTAATAAATAAACTTTTACCATTTATTACTTTTAAAATGTTAACCAATATCAATAAAAATGAGCAATAAAAATCTTACTTTTAAACATTAATAAATTTCTTTCTACAATTCCACCTCCTAATATTAATTTTGTTCAAGCTTATGTTTCAACAATTAATATATCCAATATCTTTTATTATTTTTGATATTCCTTATGCAACTCTTCAATATTAATAATACTGCTGAAAAAATTTTCCATTTGCAATATTTGCACTTAACTTCTGCAATTGTCTTTTTGTTTATTAAATTCTATATCTCTAATTTTAATGTAAACCAATATAATTTAAACTAGCTATGATTGTAAAATTAATGAAATTTTCATATTTTTTTATCCAAGTCAAAAATTTTTCAAAGATTATTATTCTTTTAATATAGCTTTAAATTCAGCTAAAAATTCTGATATACAGTACTAACTATATATAATAAAAAATAAGAATATATTAGTGAAATTGCTTATATACTATCAATTTTACTTAATTGTTGAAATATATGGCTTAATATCAGTAATTAAAAGACTGATAATGTCAATATATTCTCCAACTGTTCTTAACATAAATTAAAGCCTATGATAAATCTATTATAATAATGTGAATACCATCAAGTTAAAAGTAGAATATTAGTGATCCTTTACTATAAACAGATTATTTTGTTCAAAAAATTTTCCATTTTCACCTAATCTAAATGTTGATATTAAAATATATAATAATTTTTTCAATATTCATGAATCAAAAAAATATATAAGTGATAATTCTAATATAGTAGAATTTAATTCAAATGTTGATAATAATGATAGTAAATTATCATATTAAAAAAAATCAAATGTGAAATAGACAAAAATAAATAATAAAACTTAAAACTTAATTATATTAAAACAAATATTAGAATTTAAAGTAATTTATTTGTTATTAATTTATAATGCTAACAATTATTCAATTTTTTTTGCATTAAACTTATAATTCAAAAAATTTAGAAAAATACAATAAAATAAGTAACTATTTATTAATAAAAGTAATACAACCACTTATAAGCTATTTTATAAATTTTACAAAATCAAACCAAATTTTATGTATTGGATTGAGAGATAAAAATCATTTAAAATATTTACAAAGAATTAGCAGAAATTATTTATTATAATAGAATACCTTATATTAAAATATTGACAAAAAAATTATTTTTAAAAAAGTTTAACAAAAATTTTATTTGGAAAAAATTAATGTTAAAAAATGAAGGCAAAATGGTATAATAATTTTAATTCTAATTGTATTTGAAGTGTAAAATATAAAATTACAATAACAAATAAAAAAAAAATTTGTAAAAAAATATATGAAGTTAAATAGTAAAAAAATTTTAAGAATATAGTCTAATCTTAATATAATGAATATACGATATAATGAACTCTCAATATATTAAACTTTTTTTTAAAAACCAGGTTCATACTATATAAAAAAATCTTGATATACTGAACTTTATATGAAACTTGATATAGCATATACTGAACATATATTGATTTATTATCTATTATAAAATATAATAAAAAAATCTTGATATACCAAACTGATTATGTGATTAATAGATTATAATCAGATAATCATTATTAAATCTTTTTTTTTTTACTATTATTTATTATAAGCCAAAAAAAAAAAATGTAAATAATGAAGCAATATTAAAAAAAAGAAAGATTTTAACTTTTGAAAAAAAGAAAGATTTATATTTGCTTCATGAAGAAAATCTATCATTATTGTAAGAAGAAATAGGAAAAAGATTTGGTACTGTTAGTGATATTTTAAAAAATAAAAAAAAAATAGTTGAATTTAGAAATTAATATATCAGCAAATTTAATCGAAAATAATATTGCGTAACTTTATGTCCTGTAATATTTTGTAAGTTTACAGAATCTTCACAAATTTAAAAGTGGTTATTATCACATAATTTACCACAATTAACTAGGAAAATTTTGGTAAATTGTGGTTTTTTTGTTGAATTTAATGAAAATTGGAAATTTTACATTTTCACAAAAAAAGCTAAATGGTGCTGTTTTTCTAAAATTAACCAAAATTAATAATATAAATGTTGTGAAATGATATGATATGTTGGTAGAATTTAACAAAATTACCTTAAAATTAGCAAGAATTTAACGAAATTACTTTAAAATTCATCGGCAAATTTTTAATCTGTGAAGTTCTGCAACACAAAATCTGCGCAAATCTTCAAAAAGCCAAAAATTTGTGCAGAAATTTTATCATTAATCTGTGAAATATTTCAGTTATACATTTACTTTTCAGTTGTATAATGTAATTTATGCTTTATTAATTTTATTAATTANAGTCAAATATATTTACAAATTAAAAACTAATTTACTTATTATTAAATACAAAAAAAACTAAGTTCCTATTCTTTATATGTTATTAATAGTTTGGATATAGTTCCAGTTGGTTTGATTCTAACAAACAACTAAGATATTTTCATTGAAATTTCACATACTCTAAAGATGGTCAATGGTCCTGAAAGATCACGGTCTTACTGGTCCTATACTATAAAAAGATGGACCGGTCCGTCTCAGTGTAGGACCTCAGTCTTTCGGTCTCAAATCACGTGATCAAAGACTGATAAGACCGTCAGTCTCACAGTCTTTTTAAGACCGATCGGTCTTTTTAATTTTTTTTATTTAAAAGGAAAAGTCTCCATACTACCCCAG
>QKYT01000045.1:80305-96815 GCA_003550305.1 Glomus cerebriforme | reverse complement strand
TCTTCAAGCTTATATCTAAATATAAATTGTATTTGAATATACATTTGAATTTGAAATTGACTGATTTTAAATAAATCAATTCCTTTATGTTCTTGCAATATACTAACTTTTTTTCACACATTATTAGGATTTGTACTAACATAACTAAATCGTAATTCAAAATCTTGATACATTTTTATTGTTAAATTTGTTTTATTTATTTCTTATGTAAATAAAGTGTGTATTTTTTTTTTTCAATTGAATACATAGAAGAAGACTTGAAACCAGAACCTGCATTGTATAATTGTTTTTCAGAAGAAATACCAATACTATATATAAATAACCAGAATTTTTTCAAACAACAACAAAATGGATGAAAAACAACTTCTATCAAAAGTTATTTCTAAATTTCTAAATTATTATGATCCATAATAATAAGAAGTCCAGAGAATTTAGTATTGCTTTTAAAAAATCATTGATAAAATGTAATTACTGTAGCTATAGGATTGTTAAAAATAGCACTATTTAAATCTCCTGCTTCACAATTAAATATATTCTGATTGTTGCAAAGACTCAGGATGACTTTTAACAATAGTAATAATAAATTGTGTATTTCAAAGAATAATTAAAGTTTTCATGTTTACATGAATGGAATATAAGCCAGACGTTTTACTTGTATTATTTATATGCCATATTTCTCACCAATCTCAAGAAAATGCTATAAAACTAAGAAAAATTAAACTAATTTGATATTCTTTTCGTTTACTCATAATTTAATGTATATTTGATTTATAATTTGAATTAAAATTATTTAAGAAGTGAGATTTTCAAGTACCTTAAAAAATATAATTATTATTATTACCGCTAATCTATAATAATAATCAATATTTTTTTGCAATTGACTCATACTGTATATCATGAATTAAAGCATTTTCTATATTTTTTTTTAATTGATATAATTGGTTAGTATTAGGGTTCCTCAAATTTGAATCAAATCAAATATGAAGCCAATTTGAATTTGTCAAATCAAATCAGATTTGAATCAAATTCAAATCAAATATCAAATATTTATTGAATTGACCAATCAAATTAAAGAATTTTTAAATCAAATCAAATCAAAAAAAAGCTAATTTGAATTTACAAATTTGAATTAAATTCAAATCAAATGTCAAAAAATTAAATTGCATATTCCTAATTAGTATATTTGAAAAGAAATAAATAGAATGGATCAAACACAATTTTTTTGTTCAATTTATTCTAACATTTGATTGGCTAAAAACAATTTCACTAAAATTAGATTAAATTGAAATGGAATAGAATTGAACAGGGCTAGTATTTTTTTTCTTATAATTGTTTTAGGAATATTTAAAGCTATATTTGATCACGTGATTTATAGTTGTAACCGAAATTAATTTTGTAATAAGGAATTACATAATTCTGTAATTCTGTAATTATTTTGGAATAATCATATGATTTTTGTAAATATGAAAATAATTTTGGTATATGTAATTAATTTTGGTATATGTAATTAATTTTGATATACAAAATTAATAATTAATTATGGTATATATATGTAAATAATTATCAATTAGTTATACGTTACATTAAATATCCAAATTAAGGATTTAAGAATTTTATCTTATAATTAACACCAATAAAACCTTTTTTACGATAATAAAGAACTTTCACATTTAAAAAAAATACTAGAAGGAAAACATACCATATGAAAGAAAAGAAGTAAATACTTTAATATCACCAAATCCTGAAGATAATAATGATGATACAGATGCAAATAAAATAGATGTTGCTAAAAAAAGAAAATCTGGAAGACCAAAAAATGACGTTTGGGATTTTTTTATAGAAATAGACCCACGAGTTTAAGGTCATTGTGGTGCTAAATGTAAAGAATGTGGCTGGGAAAAAAAGCTAATGTTAAAACAGATGAACTTGAAACTTATATTGGTTTTTGATGTATTAATGCAAATTATAAAATTAAAGAAAGATATATGAACATTATTCAAGATAGAGGAAATTTAGATCATTCTATTAATAATGATAATAGACCATTAAAAAAAGTAAAGATTCATTATAGTAATCAGCAACAAATTGATGAACATTATGGATCTCTTAATATTACCAACTCAAAAATACAATTGGCAAATTAGGCTCTTGTTAAATTGTTTGTTGTGGTATTCCATTCCATTTAGTACAGCATCCATTTTTTGAAGATTTTGTTAAAACTTTATGTCCAACTTATATACTTCCATCATGTCAACAATTATCTGCAAATATGCTTAATTTTAAGATATCACATATTCAATTAAAAATTAATGCAATACTTAAAAATGAAACTTGTGCGATGCTAGGTATTTATTTTATATTTTAATTATTCATATTAAATTTTATTTTAAAAGATCTACATACATATTTAATTTTTGATTTCAAAAGGTTAGATGGCTGGACGTTACCACTTATTAGTAGGACAATCATTTTACGCATTCATTATTTTTACTCAGAGTGGAAAAGAATATATCCATTCCATTTAAAATCTTTCTAAAGAATCTCATACCAGTTCCTTTATTGTCAAAAAAATAATTGAAGTGATTAAGTCAGTTGGTTCAGAGAAATTTTTGGCAATAGTGTCTGATAATGTAGTTTCTATGGTAAAGACAAAAAAAATTATCAATGAAAAATATCAAAGTATAATGCCAATTCAATGTATTAATCATTACATCAATTTGATCACTAATGATATATATAAATTGCCTTTTGCTAAGAAACTTTTAAAAAAATGTATGAAGGTTGTCAAATATTTTAAAGCTTCTCATATAGCTGGAATGAGAGGTTTTACGTACAGAAATACTGGAAAAAATGGTAAAAGATAATGGTTTAAAATCATATGTCAAAACACGTTGAACTACTGCATTCGATTGTGCAAATTTTGTTTTATCTTATGAGACTATTCTAAAAGATGTAAGTAATTTTTCTAATAATTTAAATTTAAATTAATTATTATTTATTAGGCGATTTCTATTTGTACACGAGGTGTCTGAACACGGGGTCATAATTCCGGCCGGAATTAATAATCTGCAATGAAATTGCCTTTTTGGGAATTTTGTGTAACTTAAAATTCAATTTTAGAGAGAAATAAAATTGCCTTTTTTGGATCGTATAACGTAGTACATTATTCCAAAAAAGGATATTCTGGCCGGCATTATGAAATCCGGCCAAAATTAGGAATGTGATGAATATGATTTCACACCTTGAAAAAATTTTAAGTCCCTAGAATAAATAGAAAAAATGAAAACAGAAGGTGTGATACGGGAGTGATAAATTATCATATAGTAAAAATCACGTGACACGTGTCCAGACACTCCGTGTAAACTTAGAAATTTTCTATTTATTATTATAATGAACAAATTGTAGCATAAAATGGTGATATATTAAGTAGCGATATTAAAAAAATTATTTCTAATTGGCATTTTTATATTGATTTAGAAGAATTGGTATCAGTTATTGAACTACAGTCAGACCTCCATATAATCACATCCTATATAGTCACATCATATAAAATTCCTCTATATAATCACACCATATAAAAAAACCTTTATATAGTCACAACTCCTATATAGTCACATTTTTGGATTTTTTTACTATGTAACCAACTTGGTGATTATAAAAAGGTTCTACTGTAATTAAAAAAGTATTAAAATATCTTGAATTTAAACCACTACTTTGGCTGATTGTTTTATTGAAATAATTAAGCTTTTTGCTACTATTAAGAATTTACCAGAAACATAGCAGATATTATTTTGTAATGAATGTATTAATATTTTTCACAAAAGATGGAAATAATTTGATATTGAATTATATATGTTCACATATATATCACATCCAAAATATAGATGTAATTATACTTTAATCATGATTTACTTTTTTTAACAATTTATTTATTTATTATTTATTTATATTAAGATAAAGAAATGAAAACAAAGACTTTTTGCAAAGTAATTGAATATAGAATTCAAGAAATATGGCTTAAAATGGGCGAAGAAAAAAATTCTAGTCAGATTTTGATAGGTCAATTTGCTAATTATAGAAATAAAAAAGTTCCGTATGATCATGAATTTATCGATGAAGTATATACAATTCAAAGCTAGTAGAAACTAACATATGAAGAAAATGATGATAGAAATTTTATCTAAGATTTAGCTTTTAAAGTTTTATCAATAAGACCCATAATGCAGGATGCAAACGAATATTTTCTGTATTAGGATGGATGATGAATAAACGTAGAATCAGGTAGGAAATTTAATTTCGATTTATACAAATTCTATAATCTATACAACTGATAATTAATAATTCAATAAATTATTATTTTTTTTTTTTAATAAAATTAAAAAAATTAGGAATAGATCATATACAAAACATGGCCAAATTGCATACCTACTACATTACCAATGCTAAAGTGGAATTGAAATATGTATATCAAGGTTTATTAAAAGAGAAATTTTATGAGAAAATTGAAAAACATTTGTTTGAACACCTCGCTAAAGATAATAGATATTGTTGAAGTAGAAGATGATTATGATTATGACGATGATGAGGATAAGGTTGATGATGAGGATGAGAATGAGAATGGTATGAATAATAATAGTGAAATTGATAAATACTTAAACTTAGCATCTAAAGAGTTACGTCAACTTCTTGAGGTGTAAGTTGTAGAAGTGCGTATTGAAAGACAACCAGTTGATTATGGAGAAAAGGAGTTTGATGTAAATGCTTTATTGCAAGAACAATTTGGTGATCATTAAAATAGAATGTTGGGTGCTGTCAACTGGGTAAATATTAAATTTTAAATCAGTTATTTTAAAACATTAATATTTTGAAATAAAAATTGTCTTTTTTTGTGATTTATAATCTGCGTTTGCATAGTTTATATGAAATTAAAAAGTTATGTTTGCATAAAGTTAAACTGAGAGTTCATTTTTTTCTATAAGATTAATAAATTTTTATTTATCAATCTCATTTTTACTGATCTAAATTTTTTATTTATTTAAATATAGTTTTTTAAATATTTCCACCTTTTAAACTATATTGAATTTTTTTTATTATTTTAAAAAAAATAAACCAAAACATTTTTATTTATAACTAATATTTTTTATAAAAACAAACTGAAAATTTTTTTTATTATATTTTTTTTATAAAAAACTTTTTTATAATGGATTAGGAGACAAAAACAGCCTTAGAAACAGACTTCAGGTACATTGCAATAGGTATTGGTCAGAATTTACTTAAAAAAATGTTCTAACATTTCTTTTTTCTTTATTTTTATAGGGAATGACTTTGAAGAATTGAATGTGAACTTCAGGTATATATTTTGTGAGATTTTGATTGGAATATGCTTAAAAAATAATCTAATGTTTCTTTTTTCTTTATTTTTATAAGAAATGACTTTAAAGAATTAAATGCGGACTTCAGGTATATATTTTGCGGGATTTTGGTTAAAATTTGCTTAAAGAAATGTTCTAACGTTTCTTTTTTCTTTATTTTTATAGAGAATGATTTTGAAGAATTAAATGCAGACTTCAGGTATATATTTTGCGGGATTTTGATTGAAATTTGCTTAAAGAAATGTTTTAATGTTTCTTTTTTTCTTTATTTTTATAGGGAACGACTTTGAAAAATTGAATGCAGACTTCAGATATATATTTTGCAGAATTTTGGTTGGAATTTGCTTAAAGAAATGTTCTAACATTTCTTTTTTCTTTATTTTTATAGGAAACGACTTTGAAGAATTGAATGCGAACTTCAGGTATATATTTTGCAGGATTTTGGTTGGAATTTGCTTAAAGAACATTCTAACATTTCTTTTTTTCTTTATTTTTATAGGGAATGACTTTGAAGAATTGAATGCAGACTTTAGGTATATATTTTGTGGGATTTTGGTTGGAATTTGCTTAAAGAAACATTCTAATGTTTCTTTTTTTCATTATTTTTATAGGAAATGACTTTGAAGAATTGAATGTAGACTTCAAGTATATATTTTGTGAGATTTTTGTTGAAATTTGCTTAAAGAAACGTTCTAACTTCTAACGTTTCTTTTTTTTTATTATTTTATAAGGAACAGCTTTGAAAAGTTAAAGGCATATATATTTTGCAAGATTTTGGTTAGAATTTGCTTAAAGGAACATCTTAATGTTTCTTTTTTATAGGGGATGGTGTTAAAGACTTTAGGTATGTTAATGGATTTCTATTTAGAATTTACTTAAAAGAAATGTTTTAGGCTCTCAACATTTCTTTTTTGCTTTATTTTGTAGAAAATAACCTTGATATGTTGCAATAGGCCAGAACTTTGATTGAGATTTAGTGTTTAGTTTTTTTTTCTTATTTTTGTAAAGGACAAAACATGTTCGATAAAAAAATGTAATGTATTATATAATTAGTTATAAAATAAAATAAACATTTAATTTTTTAACCTAGATTTTAAATTTGTTCTAAGATTTAAGTTCGCATAGTTACTATATGCATAGAGTTATATTAGTATTGTTCGTAATTAATAAAAGAACTTGTAATTAATTAAGGAACCCATAATTAATTAAGGAATTCGTAATTAATAAAGGAACCTATAATTAATAAAGGAATCCATAATTAATTAAGGAACCTGTAATTAATAAAGGAACTGGTAATTAAGGAACCTGTAATTAATAAAGGAACCCGTAATTAATTAAAAAATCCGTAATTATTATTACATAACATAATTTTGGAATATGAAATTTATAAAACAATTTCAGCTACAACTATAACGTGATTTAAAATAACTTAAATGTTAAATATTTTGTAAATTAATATTAATGTGAACTTGAAACCTATAGAATAAATGTATTTTAGCATGCTTTGTAAAATTACTTAAGTTAAAAAAGTTGATTTTAAATAGTGTTTTTGACTTTACATATGAACGAATGATTTTTGCTGATCATACCAAAAAATAGATAAATAAATTTTAGTAAACATGAAAAAAGTTAAATAAAAAATAGTCATTAAATGTTCTAATTAAACTTGCAGAGCAAGCCAAAATACATTTACTATATGTATTTTAAAAGATTATATAGGTTGGAAAAGTTTTATTTAGAAAAAATGATTTTTTTTTGAGTTATATAATTGAACATAACTTTAGACATACATCCTCCTGTTTTGGCGATGATATTCTTTTAGAATGAAGCTTCTTTCTTGTTCCTTTGCCTAATCTCATCATTAACCTTTTTTTATGTATATCATCCAAGAAAGTATCCATTTTCCTGTTCTCTAATGACTTCTAACCACTTATACAAGATAGCCCTTATTACATTGATCTGTAATGATGCTAGGCACATTGATAACTATTTTGAGAGAAATATCTTGGGTTAGCTGTTTGCTCTCCTCATTGCCATCTCTTAGTTTCACTACTTTGATCTTCAGCTCAACAATTTCATCATCATGCCTAACATTTTTGGCTGAAGAATCTGTCTTATTTTCTTCAACTCCTTGATTCTGGCCTTAAGTTTAGCATTCTCAACATCACGTCTCTTACTCTCTTCCAAAGTTTATCTTAGAAGCTTGGCAATCCTAACCTTAAGCTCAACTTTCTTAGACTCAATCTCAGAAAACTTCCTTTTAAGATCAGGGATCTCGGCATTCTTATCCTTAAGCTCAGCATTCTCCTTTTTAAGTTCAGAAATCTTAGCATTCTCCTTCCTAAGCTTGGCAATCTCAGCCAAAAGCTTGGCATTTAATTCTCTTAATGAATCAATGAATTGCATGTTTGATAATAATTTTTTATATAAGATGGAATCATGGAATAATTCAAAAGTTCGTTAGCATAGATAAAAAAAGAGGTAATATCCTCATCGGAATTACTGATTTATTGATGTAAAAAATAAATTACAAGATTCGGTAATACATAAACTTGTTTACAAAGTGAAATAGAGTTTCTATGCTAATGCCTGCCGATGTTTCGTTCATCTAAAACTAAGTTATCTATATACTCTAATCTGATTTTATTTGTCCCTAACATCGATATTCTGGATAGAATAAAATGATTGTCAGTTATGCATAGAACATGCAGAATCAGAAATAAATTAATAGTATTTACCTTAGTAAAATTCACCGAAGGTCTATGTTCTCTGCCTAATAAGGTCCTGAGCAAATTAGCTCTGCAAGCTCTGAGTCACTTCCTCGCAAAGCCGAAAAAATATATTTCATTCATACCTTAATTGCGAAATGTCTTGTCCGTACTTCAATAATTTTTTCGTCAACACTTCTTTCAAATTGCGAAGGCCAGTTTCTTTTTACGACGGCCGGAATAAGAAAATCTTTACATCATAGAGCGTTACTGCGCTTTATTAATAAAAAAAGCCATTCTGATTAGTCAAATACGATCAATTGTATGACCACTCGTACGACTAAAAATTACGTAACATTAATTCACCTTTTTTTAATAAATACCGTCGGAGAATCGCAAAAGATCAATGATTAATGACATAATTATTGTATCGTAACGATATCGATATTGCAAAATAAATATTTCATATTTTACTTAACGAATACTATATGTGTATATCATGTAATCACAAACAACTCCATTACTCCAATTACGAATACACATCAAAATCTCAAAATCTAATAAGTAATGATCAAACCGATCAAAACCGTATTAATCATACTAATCATACTGATAATTACTTTTTTTTACTATTTTTTTTTTCAGTATTTCGATCACAGCAAGCAACAGTGTAACCAGAAAAGTATATAAATATCCTCAAAAGCTCTTAAAATTCGCTATCATTAAATTTATTAAATTTACATCTTTACATCTTAAAAAAAATGTTTCTTGTACACCACTATCTTGTTCATACGGTCCTAGTTTTGTTCGTCGCGTTCACAACAATAATAACACGTACGAATCAGTTTATAATAAACTGAATGGTATGGAATTCAAAAATTGAGAACTTGGCTGACTCAAACATGAAAATGGAAAAGAGAATGAGAAGACAGAATTGAAAGTAGATAAGACGAGGAATGAAGTAAATAGTATGAAGAAAGAATTAAAAATATTATCACTCCAAACAACGGGGATGATGTTTTCAAGTCTGATTGGAACAACCGCGTTGTTGGGTACATTCGGCTGGAACGTGCACCTCGTCTTGAATCCAAGTGAACAAATAAAGATTCCTCAACCAGCATCCGTTTCTAAACCTTCTGAACCGTCTCCAGCATTCACTCCTTTTCGAAAGAACAAATAATCAAATAGTATCATTTGAAAGTCTTCCCATTAACACAAATTACAGATATTCAAATTGCATTAATATCTTCTATGAATAGACTTGTCAAACAACAAACATATCATCAATTTTTTATGTAAAATTTCAATGTAAAAATTCAATGTAAAACTTTAGTAATAAATAAAGCTGATTCGCTATAAATATATCAGAGTCAGTCTAAATTTGATTTTTTTTTATAAATACACGCAAGGAATAAATACAAAGCCCGTGATACATGATGAAGTTACTGCATATTACTACGTTACTACGTTTCTATCCATTAACCTAACTATTCCCCGCAAGATTGCTCAATGACCTATGCTTTTTTACTACCTTCTCCTCTTCTACGCCAAGAGATGAGTCCGGCTTTTGCGCCTCATCCAACAACCAAACAATATGACCAAGAACCTTTTCCACCTTGATTTGCATATTCTCATCATTGTACTCAACAATCACTGGTTCTGACAGCTTAAACGATCTCCCTCATCAAGCGTGCATTCCATAAAGTACCATTTTTCCGCATCTGTTACAATACCCCACACTTTATCCATATCATATTCATCATCGATTTCATTAGCTTTGCGTTTACGACATGTTAGGGACGATTCCATCTGCACGGTAGTTTGCGCGAAGCCCTGTTTAAAGTCATCTCTTTTGACCTCGACCAATCCCACTATCCTTCCTGTTGAACGACGTTCAATCGTCAAATCGAGATTTCCTTGCCCATTATGACCCTTGACGAGTTTTTCCGGGACTATTTTGAAATTTTTCCCGTATAATGATACACCACTAGCTAGGTAACAGTACGAACAGATAGATTTCGTCGCCTCATATGCTAATATCAATGGGTTGTCTTTTTACGAAGGTTCAGTTCGGCCATATGACTTTGGACTTATCGCTACTTAGGTCAGCTGAATCACATGAAAAAACAGAGTACACGTCAATGTCGGGATTCGGATCATCGCTAAGCTCATAGAGTTCACACACTTTCGGAAAGGTCCACTCATTAAATGGTTTGAATTTTGATGGCGTCTTGATAAACACAGTAAACTTGAAATTCTTCTTTGATACGAATAGCCGGAGCAATTTGCAGAGGTCTTGATCGTTCCAAGGTGAATATCTTTCCCACTTATTAACTTTAATACTGCAGAATCGTTCTCGAGAGCCGGTGGTTTCTCCATTTTTTGTATATATTCTTTGAGGCCTTCGAGAGTTGCGTCCTCGATATTAACGGTCCACTTGAGGGTTAGTAAGAATACCACGAAGTCTCTCGACCTAAAATTTTCACATATTACGTACCATAAACAGACTTGTTGATCAATGCACGAAGCGAGGCGACTTCCTCAAGTAATTCCTGTTCACGGCTCGAAGTGGTGGTTGACACGGTGGCTCGACTAAGACATGAATATGTTCCTCGAGAGGTGAGTCTGGGAAATATTTCGAAATCTTTCTTGTAGCAAGGAGCTCAACTTTGAGGGATCGCAGGGATCGTCACCTTCCATACTTTCAAGTCTTTCGCCTTGAAATTAGCGTCTATCTTATCCATCATAACCTCCTTGAGCTTGCTAATAGACTTGTCTTTCTCAATATCAACTTCGAAGGCGTTCGCGGTTGTATTTCCTTTGACGAGACAGAATTAAGTGATAGACATGTTTACGGCTTATATAGTATTTTTTGCGAAATGTTATTGGTGCAAACTAGAGTATGTGAGGACGAGTAAAAAAGAATTTTATTTGCGAAAAAAATACTGAGGCCTAGACGACTAGTATATGTGAGAAATTATTCTGTCGCTTGTAGTGAAAATATTTATCTAGAAAAAGTTTCGCACAGCATTAAATCATTGCACGTGTCCCATTTTCTCGATAAAATATTATTACTTTATTTATGAAATAAACGTCAGTTACCAATAATACATAAAATTGCTATATCGCTTTACATGATGTGAATAAAAATATAACTAGTTTAAAATTCTTCTCGGAAGTTCACTTTCTGATTCGCTAGAGCCCAGTATCTGAGGGATTTTTTTCTTCCTCATGCAACAATTCCTGGAGGTATATAATGATGTGAATGGGTCCTGTTTTACCGTCTCAAGGATACAAAGATAAGGCTGTGTAAGGATTTCTCCCTTGGAAAAACATTGAGAAATTTTTTTTTGTGGATACATTAACACCCCCTTTCTTTTTTCAGATCTATTTACAGTAGAGATTAGAGCAGTATTTTCTTGAATGAAATTTTTCCTATATAGATTGATGTTTTTTCTTGTAAATCTTGCTGGACAGTTTTGATCTCAGCTTCCAGGTTATTAACAGTTGATTTCTTATCAATTGTTACATGAAAAATATCTTTGATAGTTTCACCACGAACAAAGCAAGTGAAGCAAATCTTACTAGTATCATCATGGGTAGTGGAGGACATTTTGCTTTCCTAAATACAAGGCCCATAGTGAAATCGTAAATTAAAACTCATTCCTATGCATATACAACTTCTGGTATATACATATTTTATTTTGTGTTATTTTTACAGAAATGATTTTTGCAGAAAAGTTGGCTGAACTTTCACGAACTCCTACATGCTTTATGTCCCTTTTTTCTTACTAGATTCAAAAAAAAATATAGCTTTATCTGGTTGATTTTTTTTACTAAAAAAATCTATTTTTGAGGAAGAATGGAATCTTTATATCTTTTCACATGCAGATCTACCTGCATGATGCAAAGATAATTAGTTCCTATAGATCTTAAAATTGCAAAGTCCTCAGTTATATGCTTTTGTCACATTATTTATCCGCAGTAAGTCACGTGTAGGTAGTGGTATGCGTAATCGGTTGTTAATTATGTTGCGTAATCCTTGGAGTTTAAATACCATGTGATATAGGATCAATTGAATATTTAAAAAACCGGTCCGACATTGATATCTTTCACAAAAATGACAACTCTCGAAGACAAGGCAATTTGGGAAAAAGCTGAGGGGGAAGAGGAAGATCTTGGTGCAGATATCATGAAGTCCAGCACTGATGACATTATAAATCGTACGCGTTTGCTTGAGAATGATATTAAGGCTAGTCTTAATTTTATTATAATTTTTAATGAAGGCCTAGGGATAGAATTTCCTATTACAATGGCGATCGTAATATTTAGAGTAGAAATTAAGTAAATTAATTGCAACCAATTTCGATTAAATTTTCTTTATGATTATTTTTATTTATCAATTAATTTTGAATTGGTTATAGGTGATGAAATCAGAACACATGCGTTTGACACATGAACAAAATAGTATGAAAGAAAAGATAAAGGATAATAAGGAAAAAATAAAGGTCAACAAGCAATTACCTTATCTTGTGGGTAATGTTGTTGAGGTATGATTTAATAATTCAATTGAATTCGATTTATTGGTTTTTTATTATAATTAAGTTTTTCTTTCGACATTAATCTATACTAGTTACTCAATATGGATCCAAACGATGAACCCGAGGAAGATGGAGCTAATGTTGACCTTGATGCAGTTCGAAAAGGAAAATGTGCTGTAATTAAGACCTCAACACGACAGGTATATATATGATTTTATTTCTAGTTTATTGTGGGAAATTTGATGTTTTAATTATGTTGCAAATTATCTTAGACAATTTTCTTGCCCTTAATCGGTCTGGTCGATCCAGCTACTTTAAAACCAGGAGACTTAATTGGCGTAAATAAAGACAGTTATTTGGTCTTAGACACATTACCTGCTGAGTAAGTAATTTAATAAATAAAAAAAAATGATAATGATAGAAAACTTTATTGACTGGATATTTATTCTACAGATATGACTCACGTGTTAAAGCTATGGAAGTCGATGAAAAACCCACAGAAGATTATAATGATATTGGTGGATTAGACAAACAAATTGAAGAATTGGTGGAGGCTATTGTATTGCCAATGTCACATGCCGAAAGATTCAAAAATTTGGGTATAAAACCACCAAAAGGTAAATTATTTAAATAATAAATAAATAAATAAATAAATAATTTTTTTTATTCAGAGGATTTATTAGGATTATTCTTTAGGAGTATTGATGTATGGGCCGCCCGGTACTGGAAAAACATTGCTGGCAAGAGCTTGTGCAGCTCAAACTAAGTCCACATATTTAAAGTTGGCTGGTCCACAGCTCGTTCAGGTGAATATAAATAAAAATTCCGAAAGTTAATTTCATGATAATTAATTTCTCTGTTTTTATTTATTAAAGATGTTTATTGGTGATGGTGCCAAACTTGTTCGTGATGCTTTTAACTTGGCTAAAGAGAAGTCACCTGCGATTATTTTCATTGATGAATTGGATGCTATAGGAACAAAACGTTTCGATAGTGAAAAAAGTGGTGACCGGGAGGTACAGAGAACTATGTTGGAATTGTTGAATCAACTTGACGGTTTCAGCAGTGATGAAAGAATCAAAGTACGTACTGCATATAATATTTTATTTTGAATACATAAATTTATTACAGAGGATATCTAAACGTATATTTATTATAGGTAATTGCTGCCACAAACCGTATTGATATTCTTGATCCGGCACTTTTACGATCGGGACGTCTTGATAGAAAGATAGAATTCCCACTTCCAAACGAAGAAGCACGTGCACGTATTCTTCAAATTCATTCGCGTAAAATGACCGTTGGAACAGACGTCAATTATGAGGAATTAGCACGTTGTTGTGATGAATTTAATGGTGCTCAATGTAAAGCTGTCTGTGTAGAAGCCGGTATGTTGGCTTTGAGGAGAGGAGCAACTGAATTGAGCCATGAAGATTTTATGGATGGTAGGTTTTAGCTAATTTCGTTTACCTTTCTGTTTGCTTAAAAGAAAATAATTGATATCATTCACAATTTAATAGGTATTCAAGAAGTAATGGCAAAGAAGAAGACGTCTTTACAATATTATGCTTGATTATTATTAAATTTTATGCAAAACAAGAATATAGTGATGCATAACTTATCTTGGAGTTTAATGTTAATACGAGATAAATAGTCATTATTGCAAATTTTTTAATCATTCGTCATACAAACATTGTGATATAAAATTGAATCAGCCTTATAAATTAAAACTAAAATTTGGTATTTGATTTTATATAAATAGATAGTGAAATATTTTTTTCTTTAGAAGGTTTCACATGTATAAAAATTTTCGGTTTGCAAATACAATTAGTGCTTTTTTATCTAATTTAACATTGATTCATTTTTCACAAAATCAATTTTTTGTTCGGAATAATAATCTTACTTTTACTAATTTTTTACGACAACGGACAACGCTCATGTCAGATAATAATTATACTATCGATATTGCTGGAGCTAGTGTTCCAGTTACAGCATTACAAACTAATATTAATGTCGCTTCGGTTTTAGAGTTTAAACCTTTTAAAGATTGGGCTTCCGCTATATCAAAAGAAACTCATTCCGTCGAAAAGGAAGAACTTGAAATTAGAAAAGTTGAAATACAAAATGTTGATTATTTTGGACCTAAAGTAGGATTTGTTAAATTTAAAGTTGACGCGAGACTCATTGAGAATGGTAAAAATGTTCCTGGAATCGTTTTTATGGTTGTTACCGATTAAATTTATTTATTTTTTTTAAAAATTAATTTTCTTTTTGGTTATATAAATAAACTAAAATTTGATTTTTGATATTTCAGAGAGGTGGCTCTGTAGCAGTTTTGTTGATTCTTCGATCTAAAGATGAAAATAAAACTATAACCGAACATGTTGTACTAACTGAACAACCACGTATACCAGTTCCTTCACTTGCTTTTCCAGAGATACCAGCAGGTAATTTTATAAAAATCAAATTCTATTTACCGAAAAAAAACGGTCTCTAAATTTTCCTTTTAGGAATGCTTGACGGATCTGGTAATTTTACCGGAAAGGCAAGTGAAGAAATTAAAGAAGAAACAGGTATCATTATTGAAGATCGTGATTTGATTGATATGACGGAATTAGCCTATGGAAATCAGTATAAAGGAGCTTATCCATCTCCTGGTGGTAGTGATGAATTTATGAGATTATGTTTGTGTATTAAAGATATGAATGTGAATGAAGTGAAACAATTAGAAGGTAAACTTAGTGGATTGAGAGATCATGGCGAAAGGATTGTTGTTAGGTTAATTAAGTTGAATGAATTATGGAAAATTCCAGATATGAAAGCATTATCTGCTTTAAGCTTGTATAAGGCTTTGAAAGAAGAAGGAAAAGTATAACAAATGTAATTTCTATTTCATGTGATCTATTCATCTAAAATCCGATCAGGTTTATGCCCGAATACTGTTTTTTTTTTTTAATAACTTTTTTTTGATTTGTATTTTTATAATAAAAATATCAAATATTCCTCACTCCCATGTCAAAATGCTGTATATCTCAAAAACAGTATTTATAACATTCTTTGAAACTCTAAATAAATTTATAGAGCGGGCAAAATTACTTATACAGTCAGATTTCTATATACAGTCAGACCTCCATATAATCACACCCTATATAATCACATCATATAAAATTCCTCTATATAATCACACCTTTGAAAAAACCAACTTATATAAAGATTATATAAAAAAACCTTTATATAGTCACAACTCCTATATAGTTACATTTTTGGATTTTTTTACTATGTAACCAACTTGGTAATTATAAAGAGGTTTCACTGTAGTTACAGAATCGATTATAAAAATTGTGACTATATAAAATATGAGTTGGTTTTTTAAAGATGTGACTATATAGAGATCTGACTGTAATCTATGATTTTGGGAGCTTATATTAAAAAATTTTCATTGATAAATATAACATTCTTTTTTTAAGGATTATCTAAATAGGAGTAAATCGCCTGATTTAGACAGATTTTTGGCCGGCATTATGGCATTAAGAAATTACATATATAACAAATAGTTTACACTTAATACCAAAAAATTTTGTTTTTAAAATACTTAATAAAAATAAAAAGTGAAGCAATGTGATATATATGATAAATATTTTACTATGATCACATAATTTGCTTTATTTTAAAAGTTACTATTATATTACTGATACTTTTATAGTAAAATTTCATATGGGCTGATTTTTAGAATTAGACTAAATGGAGATTTTTGTAAAAATTTAATTATTTTAGTAAGATATAAGATATACATTACACAAATCTAAATTAAATATGTATTACATATTCATGTGACTCAGATTTAATAAAAAATAAAAAAATTTTTTTTAATCAATATTCAAAAACAACG
>QKYT01000045.1:38199-62267 GCA_003550305.1 Glomus cerebriforme | reverse complement strand
AAAAAATATAGCACTAAAATAAGAAGCAATAAAATAAGAAAAAAAATAAAACTAAAAATAAAATAATAATTATAATTATTTTTCCAATTGAAGAAGATTGTAAACAGAAACCTAAATCAAAAAGTAACGAAATCGCAAATGATATTAAACTTAAAACTTAATTCAGAAATAGAACAAATTAAAATAATTACCATTATTAATCAAATAATTTATCGTATATTATAAAACTTGTATCATTAAATATCGTTTTGTCTTTGAGTGGCTCTTCTTCATTATCATTATCATTAGTAAATTTATTTTTGCTATAATTATTGGGCATTTCTTCACGTAAGACCGATGTTGAATCGCTAAGCTTAATTTGACNGGTTTTATCAATCGCATCCTAATTTTAACTTTGATTAATAAAATTAATTTTTAAATAACAAAATGAATTCAATAAATACTCTAAATCTTTTAATCACAGTTCCAACGGTTTTTTAGAGACTTCGAGAGTGTGGCAATTCAGATTTAATAATATATTGCATACAGATGCAGTATAAATGTACATATCATTAAATATTTCTTCGCTAGCATTATCTAGCGATAGAAATGCAACTGATGATATTTTCTATCATACTTTCAGTAAACAATCTATTATAATTATCTTTTACTTCTCTGGATTATTTCCATTCCAGGATATCTTTTGAGTTTTTATATCTATTATTTGCTAATTGCAATCCGTATGTTTTGATAATAGCAGATCAGATTGCTAAGATATGACTTTCTTATAAAACTTACCATTTTACTTCATTTACTTTTTGACATTACTAAAAATTCATAGAAATTTTATTAGAAATTATTGTAATAAATTTTAATAAAATAAAAGTTTTTTCTGACATATAATTTTTTAAATAAATATACAACACACATATGGGCTGATTTTTGGAATTAGACTAAATTAAGATTTTTGTAAAAATTTAATTATTTTAGTAAGATATACATTACACAAATCTAAATTAAATATGTGTTACATATTCATATAATTCAGATTTAATAAAAAATAAAAATTTTTTTTTAATCAATATTCAAAAACAATGGTAATAATTACTTCTTTTTCCCATCACTTCCTCATCACTTTCCTCATCATTTTTCTATTAAATATGTTAAAAAGTTTATAAATATATATAGCAGTTATTTTTAATTNGTAAGTAAAAAGAAAAAACTTAATATTTAATATTTATAAAAAAATATATTTTTTCATAATTTTTAGCTTTAATTTATTTCTTTTCTTTGTAAAAAATACATGTAAATAAAAATTAATTATGATGTAAAATAAATAATAAAATGAATGATAAGATATTTTTTTTTTTTAAAAAAAATAAACTAATTATATATTTGTTTTTATATTCATCTGAAAGTTGAGAATTTGCTCTATCATAAGAATCAATCAAAGATCATAAAAATTGAATCACAGCATGTGGAGTAATTAACGATCAAAGTCAGATCAAATTTAAAAATTAAAAAAAAATATATTGAACNTAATTATTCACAATCCAGTGATTAAATTCATGCGATTTTGGGCTTATTAGATAGATCTTGATTCCCTCTTTCAAATGAATATAAGTTTATTCGTGTAGCTTACATGTACAGGTAGGAAAAATAATTTTAATAAATTTTTTTATATCAGATTTTATCAAATTTATTAGATTTTATGTTAATAATATAATTGATTATTCCTAAACATCCATATATATTAAACAAATTATTTTATATTTATTTTAAAGATAAGAGTTGTCATCATCTTAGGAATCAAAGATCATTCAAATTGAATCACTACATGTGAAATAATTAATGATCAAACTTGAATGAAATTCAATAAATATATTGAACNTAAATACTGAGCAACCAGTGATTCAATTTATTCGATTTTANATTCATTGGATAGGTTTTGATTTCCTCTTTCAAATGAATATAAATTCATTTATGTAGCTTAGTGTTTCAACCCGCGGATAATCTGTAATCCATCAATCTGATCCGTTTATAATCCATCATCTGTCAATCTGATCCATTTCGCAAAAATACAATCTGGATATCCGGGGTGACAGATTGAAGATCATCCAGATATTCTAACAGATCCATCCGGATATCCTTTGATAATTTATATATAGATATTTTTTTTTACCAAGTTATTCGGCTACTTAGATTCCATTAATTCTTTTTGCTAGTAATATGCTTTTTTTGGTGAGGTTATTTTATCATTCTTTTTGTCAATTCTTTTTATTTCTTTTTACTAACAACATCTTTCTTTTAGGTTCTTTTGGAAACTACAAATTCGGCATCTCTAAATTATTATATTAACTTCTTTGAACGGTACAGAATTTATATATATTATCATCCTTTAACAATATCTGGCCCTTCTAATGTACCTGCAAACTGTTTAGTTTGATCATGAAATCAGTCAAAAGTGATTCTGGGGTATATAATTTTTTTCTTTTTTTCTTTTTCTTTTTTTTTTGTTCTTGTAGCTAATTTTCAGTTTTCCTGCCACCTGGATTTGAAGACAAGTCGGTTAACTTTTATTTTCTTTTTAGTCCTTTCTTTTGAAAGTCTTTTAGTTCTTCACCACTTGGACTTCAAAGACAACTTTTTTACACTGTTACAGATAGGTAATTGTATTTTTTATTTTATTTTATTTTATTTTTGCTTTTTTTTTGCTTTTGACATTATACTAATCAGTTTTTTCTTTTTTTCTGGTAATCTTTTTTGTTCCATTTCATTTCTATCATCCTTTTTGTTTTTCTTTTATTTTACATCATCCCTTTTCATTCCCTTTCATCCCCTTCATCACATTTTCATTTTTCATGATCCCCTTCGTTACATTTTTGTTTTTTATGATCCCCTTCATCACATTTTCATTTTCCATGATCCCCTTCGTTACATTTTTGTTTTTTATGATCCCCATCATCACATTTTCATTTTCCATGATCCCCTTCATAACATTTTTGTTTTTTATGATCCTTCATGTCATATTTTCGTTTTCCTTAATTTCCCATCATATTTTTGTTTTTTATGATCCCCTTCATCATATTTTCATTTTCCATGATCCTCTTCGTCCCTTTCATCACATTTTTGGTTTTCACAATCACTTTTGCCATGTTATCATTTTCCATGATGCTCTTCATCACATTTTCATTTTCCATAATCACATTTTTATTTTTCATGAACTCCTTCATCATATTTTCATTTTCCATGATTTCTTTCATCTCATTTTCATTTTCCTTGATCCTCTTTGCCACATTTTCATTTTTCATGATCCCTTTTGCATCCTCATTGTTTTCCAAACCTAAGAAAAAATAAAATTAGCAAAAAAGAACTACCGTATATCAGCTCACAGTATCCCAGTGGATACTATACATAGGGTACAGAATTTTTAAAATACCTGGGATACATCTCATATATAATACCTGGGTTTGATTGGATTGGCCAATCCAATCATATGATATTTTTTTTTTAATTTTTAATTTTTTTTTTAATATAATCATTTTTTTATTATTTTTTTTAGGTTGCTAATGAACCCAGACTTGAAATATGAAGGTAAGTTAGGGTGTGTAGTTTTTTTTAATGTAAAGAAACGTACTAACGTTCCTTTTATTTTTTTTATTTTCTTAGGTTGCTGGACGCTCTTAGATGAACCTGGACTTAGGTTCTGATGGTAATGAAATGTAATGGTAAGTTAAAAGGAGGGGGTATTTTTTTTAATGTAAAAGAAACATACTAATGTTTCTTTATTTTTTTTTCCTTTAGGTTATCGGACCTCTCTGGGCTTAATAATTAATTCAAAAAAGCGTTATTAACATTTTTTTTTTCTTATTTTAGGACGTTGGACTTTTTGGATGTTAGATTTTAGATTTATTTAATTATTAAATAAAAATCTTTTATTAGAATAAAATAAATTAAATTTTACAATAAAGCAATAAGACAAATGCTTTTAATTACATGTAAATTATTGTATAAATAAAATAAAGTTGTATCTGGCATTATACATAAAACTTCCTAGTATTATACCCCTTAAGTTTAAAATCAAAATTTATAATATAAAGAAAACATATCTTAACTATTTTTTATCATATATTTTTCAAATAAAAAANCCCAGATGTTAAAATTTTCCTATTATATTTATTATATTTTAATGCTAACATTGAATTACATTTGAATGAAACATATCAGATATAAAAAAAAGGTTTCTTTTAATGATTAATTAGACAAGAAACTTATTTTGAACTTGTAAAGTTTTATTAAAAAGTTTCTTTTAACCCCCACATAACATTTCCACACCAATCCATTAACAATTTTTGCCTATAGTAATGCACAAGGTATATAATCTGGTTTTAATTAATAATGAAGTTCATAAATTAACAATTTTTATGTTGGAAAAGAAATGAAAAGGATAATGAAAAATGACAATAATGATGAAAAATGAAATGGTAGTGAAGGGATGAGGAAAGATGAAGTGGGAGTGAAAAAGATGATGTAAAATGAAATAGGATAATGAAAAATAAAACGCCATGATGAAAAGCAAAATGGATTATGTAAAATCATAAATAGAAGTGAAGGGAAATGATAAAAAACAAAATAGGAGCAAAGGGATAATATAATATGAAATGGGAGCGAAGGGGATGATGTAATATGCAATGGGAGCGAAGGGAATGATGAAAAACAAAAAGGGAATGAAGGGAATGATGTAAAATAAAATGGGAGTGAAGAGGATGATGTAATATGAAATGGGAGCGAAGGGGATGATGAAAAACAAAAAGGGAGCGAAGGGAATGATTAAAAAATGAAATGGAAGTGAAGAAAGTGACAAAAAAACAAAAATAGAGTGAAGAAATAAAAGAAAATAAATGAAAAGGAAGTGGAAAAAGGTTACAAAAAGATCATAGAAAGAAAAGAAAGTCTGATTAGTATCATTCTAGTAGTAGAAAATAATAAAACAGCTGCAAGAAAGTAGTCCTACCTTAAGTTTCTTGAAACTATTTGAAATTATCATTATGCTGTAAAAATATTCTTTTCCTATTTTACCTTAAGAGGTCCATTTCAGTGTCTTCCTAAAAAAAGAAAAAGATAAAAGAACGTTAGCATTGTTCTTTAAGTCCAAATATTGAAAATCTCTCCTTCAAAATAACCTTCAGGAAAGGTTCATGTATATAAAAAAAATACATTGCTAATGTTTTTAAAAAACCTAAATAATAAAATGAAATTTAGTAAAGAAACAAGAAATAAAAAAAGAAAAACAAAAGACAATTAAAAAACTTACCGCGAAAACAAAAAAAAATTTAAACAAATACTGTAAAGTCCAAGTTCAGGAGCATCATTATGATTCTCCTAAAAATTAAAAAATATATAGAGTATCCAGATAATCTGGATAATGTGTCAGGATTCATCAGTTATACAGATAATCTGAATGATCCGTCAGGATCTGTCAGTTACACAGATAATCCAGATGATCTATTACGGATATCCCCTAATCCTCTTATCCGATCCGTTTAAAAAAATTCAATCCGGATAACTGTAAATGGCGAATATCCGTTCACGGATACGGATTGTGGATGAATGGGTTGAAACACTAGTGTAGCTTACTTGCACAAAAAATTATTGATGATTTTATTATGAGATTATATTTGATTTTTTAAATTTTAATAATATTTTATATTAAAAAAAAATTAAAAATTATATAATTAATCAATTTTATTTATATTATCTGGTGTAGATTTATTATTCATATATAACTAGTAATTTACATTTGCTTAATAAAATTATTTTTGTGTAAAAACATTTAATTCTTAAAATCAGCCCATATGATGTCTTAAAATACTTATTTTATTACTTTAGAATAGATTAATAAACAACTTTCCTTATAGTAACTTCACTGTGATTCCTATTTTTCTTCTGTGTGTTTTTTTGTGTTTTTTCTGATTCAAAGAAAAAAAGTTGTAATTTCAACAGTTAAAGGGTATAATAATACTGGGATTTTTATTATATAAACCTTAATATTTTTATAAATAAATTAAATAAAGTATTTATTAACCTAAATATTAAAAAAAAATAGTAAAAAAATATTAAAAAATCAAAGTTTTATTGTAAGAAACGAATGGACATGTTGTGGCTTAAAAATTTTTTATCATATGCAATGATCAGCATCAATTTCAATAATTTTGAAAACTACTATAATAAAATTAATAAAGCATAAATTACATTATACAACTGAAAAGTAATATGTATAAAATATATAACTGAAATATTTTGCAAATTTTATTCTAAATTTTTTTGCAGATTTTTTGACTTTTGGAGATTTGCACAAATTTTCTTATCTTTTTTCCTTCACCATGCATTAACTGGTTTACAGAACTGTGCAAATTTTTATATTGCAGAACTATGCAGTTCTGCATCTTAAAAATTTTGCTGATGATATTTAAAACTGTTTTTAATACTCTAAGTAAATTTGCAGAGTAGCTAAAATTTAAAATTAAGTATATTTAAAATTATTATTAAATAAAATAATAATTTATCTTTATTTAGTAATATTATTATTGATTATTATGTACTATTATAAAATAAATCAATATTATTGATTAAAAATATTATTACATAACAAATAATTCTGAAATTTCACAATTTACATATATATAAATATATTGATTTTAAACCTCAATAATTATAAAAAAACTAAATATGATTTTTTTGTTGCATTATATTAGTTAATTACATCACAAACCTAGTATTTGATATACATTTCATTTAAGTGTAAAACTTGTTTTAAAATGTTATTATGATATAATAATTAAATTAATATGTAAACTGGATTTTGTGATTAGAAAATTTGCCACTTAATATATATAAGAAATAATTGATATATACTTTATCCTTAAAATAGATAATTTTGTTATCTTTTTTTAAGTGAAACAAATTATTAAGTTTATTAATTATTAAGAAAAAAAATTAAAAGAATAAAATTTAAATTATAAGTGATATGATGTTTCATAAGTTACATTACCATTTATATTATTATTATTATTATTATTAAAATTACATGAAGATGTAGGTGATTCCAAATTTTCATTTAAAATTTGTTGAATTGTTAATACAGCTTCTTTTAATGTCCTTCCTGATCCTACAAAAAATAAAATAATTAATTTATCAACAAGATTGAAAAAAACCTTGAAGTTATTACATAATACACACCATCTATTGAATTTAAAAATCTAACAAGTTCTTTACATAACTAAATAATAATAAATCATTTAATTTAATTAATATCCAGTTAATATCCAAGATTTTAATGGAAATTTAATTAAAATTTACCTCATAATCCTCAGCTTTCATAGCTTTTGATAATAGTCTTATTGTATCTTTACTACTATCAGCACTTGGTTCTAATGTATGTAGAACTAATAAATATGATGTTGCTGTTTTAAGTAATCCAGTAGACATACATCTCTATATCAAATTTGATAAATTAAATTAAATTATGATTAAGTAACTAACATGTATAAAAATAACTGAATTTAATTTACCTCAAATAAATCTTTTGGACTTCCAACAATAGAAAATAAATAATCCCATAATGCTACTTCAGTTTTACGTGCACATCCAACAATAGCATCAAGTGAATGTGGAAAATTATTTAAAAATTTTACTACCTTTGGTAAAACTGCGCCTGTTTATTTTTTAAAAAAAAGAGGAGTTAACCTAATAAGCAATAAAACTATTTAACGACTGGAATAACATACCTTGAGCAGTTCCAATTGCATGCTCGGCTTCATCTTCTAATACATGATGTAATAACATTTCAACTGCATGTCCAAAATAAACTAATTTTTGATAACTTGTTGCAAATGCAACCGATTCTTCTTCAAGTCTAAAGTAATATTATAAATAAATAAATAAATACATATTTAAATATTACAAAGTAAATCAAATAATATAAGTTATTACTTACTCTTTAGTTAACATATATCGAAGAATATGTTGTAAAAACAAATGTGTCTAGATTAACAATCATAATTATTAATTAGTAAATAATTTTTTTTTTTTTAAAAAAAAAAATTAAACATACGTTTGTCATTAGTTTAAATACTGGAAATTCTAATGATTGTCTAATAGATGTTTGCTGTTGAACACCAACAATAATACCTTTATCAAGTAAAACAGCTAACAAATAAAAAAAAAAATACATATTTACATTAATCTTATTAATAATATAAATTAGAAATATTAGATGGGGATAAAAGTAACATTCAACCCCCATTTAATAAAAATATTATTAACTAGACTAAACATTATTAAACTTACATAAAGGATAAAATTCAAGCGAAATACGTAAACATTCTTTAGTGGCAGATAACAAAACATCATTCTGCCAATCTCTTGCACTTTCTTCATTTGACCAAATATTCATCCATATCTATTAGATAAAAAATCAATCAAATTTCACTTAGATTAATCAGAGAATAAAATAAAAGTTTAATGGGTTTTTTACTTACTTTTACTCCTTGTCCATCGCATGCCCATAAAGAATTCTTTAAACTTCCAATTCCACGTGTAGACATCCAATAAAATTCTATTTTATCAGCGAGAATATGTAAATCATATTGTACTTCTCCTTCGTCACTCTACATAAATGATAAATTTTTAAAATGAACCAATTATATCTCAACATAATATTTCATATACATACTTTTTTCGGATGTAGCAATACAAGTTTACCATCAATTAAAAAGATGATAGAAGCAGATTGAATGGTTTCAGGTGTAAATGGTCCTATTTTTTTTTTTTTATAAAAAATATATTATATATGTAATAGAATTCAAGCCAAGTGCAAAATCAAATCTTAAAATTATTTACTGTGTGATCTTGGCTGAAACCATGATATAGATCTAACTCTAGCTGGAGCATGAATAACACCAGCAAATGAAATTTGTTGACACAACTCAAGTAGGATTGAATCGCTTCCATCTGATGATGATGTTACTACAAGGTAGTGATACATCATATTATCTCCACAATATACCAATAAAGCATTATCCATTATACTTAAATATAATATAGTACTTGGTATTACAATATTTTGTATCATATGAATATTATCTAAATTTGTTTCACGAGAATACATTCGTATCTAATATAAAAAAAAATTAATTTTTGTTTTAAAACAATGATTTATTTTATATATTATTACCCACCTCATATGTATGAGTTCGAACATTCTCACATGCAGCTACTAAAGTTTGTCTATACCACAATAATCCACCTCGAACAGTAAATTCTTGTTCCTATAAGATTTCCATTTCTCTATTGAGATAACCAAGATTAAACTCAAGAAAAAAACATTATTTCTTCATTAACAAACCTGTTGCTGATTACCAAAAAGTTTCCATCGACCTGATGAAACGTTGTAATGTGCTAAACCCCGTCGTCCAGCGATAGCAATATATCTACCATCACTACTTATCGATGCATACTTGATTAACAAATAAAATTATTAGAAAAAATTTTTTTTCTTCTTTGTAAAATACGTCTATATTGTTGTATTACCTTAATTGGCCAATTGTCGCTGATATACATAATCGGTATCTACATGTTATATATAAAAGTATAAACTATTAATTAAAGGAACTTTCAAGTTTAATATTTAATGATTATCACATACAGGAATATGTTGCCAAACTATAGTATCAGGATTAATTGCACTAAGATCTTCTTGATCACCCCCACGATAAAGTAATAAACGATCATCCATTTGCAAAAATCCTCTTTTTGCATTATCCTAAATAAATCGCATGCTAATTAATAAGTATAATTCATAAATACACTTGTATTTTCAAATTATCAAATACTAACTGGACTATGAATCGTTGTTACTGCAGATTTAGCAAAGGGAAGAGTATATAATTGAACTTCTAATTAACATAAAGGAAAAGAAAGAAAAAAAATTATTAGAATTCACTTAAATATTGTGTCCTGAATTATTTAGATATTCTAGCCCAATTAAAAAATAGAAAGTAAAATCCATCATTACCTTTTTCGGCCTTTGCAGTATGTAAAAGGAACAATTCACAATTTCCCGAACTCCAAAACTATGTAACACGAATATTTTATTATTTTATTATGCATAAAAAAGAATTTAATAAATTATTTTACTTACTAGGTCATTCACGCCATATAAGAATGAATCTTGAGTAGTTTGTCTATTAAATATAAATAATTTTCGAATACAATTAAAGAAATTAAAATCTAAAGAAGTATTATAAATAAATAAATTTACTTTGATATAGGCCAATCATCTCTAACAGTTGTCATCAATAATCTACCATAAACACTCCATACAGCTAATCCTTCATTTTTCCACCCAACTGCAATTGCATGTCCATCAGATGTCCATGCAAGTGACGTAACGGGACCTGTAGATAGTATACATGATTGTTAAGGATAAAATATATAATTTTTTTAATACTTTGTGTCAAAGACATGATATTTAGTTTAAAAAAAAGGATATTTGATGTTGACTCTATATGGTCCCATATTGACAATTTATGTGAAAGATGGATACTTCCATTATAATTCTTTGCAAAATATACATAAATAAATCCACTAAAAAAAAAATATTTGTTATTTTTTTTTTTTGAAAATTTCAAGTCAATCCAAAAAAAGATTAAAATAAAATAAATTATTTCCAATATTAATATCTACCCTTCTGTCCCTACAGCCAATAAAGAAAATTTAGCATTAATAGCTATGCAAGTTGCTCGGAATTCTTTTGCTGGTTCAAGGTCACCACTAGAATGAAAACAAAATCCTGTCCAATATAATGGTGGAATCTTAGGATTATTTTCAATCTAAATAATAATAATAATAATAATAAACTTAGATTAGATTTTTTTTAATAAACTATCAAACATAAAATTAATCAATAATTACCGAAGGTCGATGTTCATTAAATTGTACAGCATAAGCTTTTCCATCGGTAGTTATCCACCCATGAATATTTATTCGCCTATTGTAAACGATAGATAAGATTCCAGCTAAAATTAAAACACATAAATAAATAAATAAATAAATATGTTTATGAAATATATAAATCGTATTTTCTTATATGATTAATATGATTAACTAATAATTTTAATCTCTAAACAATATTTTAAAAACTAGAGAATGAGTTCAATCCAACCTTTTTTATTTTCCAAAAATTCCAAACGGGCCAAAATATTTGTCTTTGTCCCATTCGGCCCACCCTGCCAAGGTATACATTGAATAGCAGGAGGAGTTTTAGTTGTAACGATTAAAAATTCTTCTATACCAATTCCTCTAAATTAAAAATTAAAGGTTAATCTTAAAAATTTCATTAAATAAAATTAGTCACTTAACTCCTAATTCAAATGCATAAACTAAAACCTACTCACGCCTCCATCCCAGCATCAATTCTAATCGTCATACGGAATTTTAATAAATAAGTTTTTATTCCATTACCCTCTCCAGCTCCAGTAATATAATGATGAGATACTTGACCAAATTGATATTTATAACTTTTATCATCAAAAGGTAGTACCGAATAAGTGAATAAACAATTTTGAGTCGTCTTTCAATCAAAAAATTAATAATTATTACAAAAGATATTAAAAGATGATTAAAAGATGAAATTATCATTAATTCTTACTTGAACCATAATAAGAGTTCCGTCAGGTTTCCAAAAAACATCAGAGTTATCTCCATACTCTTCAACAGATTTCGAGGTTCGAGTTACCTGTGATATCATAGCTGTAGGCTACAATTTATTTATAAAAGTAAAATGTAATTATTATTATTATTATTATTATTATTATTATTATTATTTTGATATAAAATAAACCTTAGTTCAAATGGAATGGAAAAATCTTTTAAATATATAATTAAAATAGTCTAATCTAAATAATTGCACAATTACCCTAACGCTCCATAATTGTACAGAATTTTTTGTCAGGGTGACAAATAAATTGCCAGTTTTATTACGTCTTAGTCTTATGATGGTATATAACGCGTCTATATTTTCAGGATCTATCATTTCACCGGAACTAGAGAATTCTCCAACAGGATTAAATTCATTATAATTTGGGGGAATAATAACCAAAGCTTTCGCGATTCCACTAGCCCAATACATTATTATTAAATTTTTTAATTTTTTTAAGATGTCTGTAAGTGTAGTAGTAATGAAATGAACTGAAATGACAAAAAAAATTGAATTACCGACACGTGGATAACACTAAGCACGTGACTGATGAAAGGGCACGTTCAAGTATTCGCCATATGACTTTATGCAATTAAAAACATTATTCCGCCATGAACTAAAAAGAAAAGGATTATATATATATAAATAGAACATTATATGTCACCCAATAACTTGGGTTACCAAAAGAGAGGAAATAATCTACAATGTACTGTACCTTTTGATTAATAAACTTATATCAGTCATGTTTTTGCATCATACTTGCATATGTCAAAATGGGCGTAAAAATTTTTTTTTTTATAGAGTTTGAATCTTTAGCAGATAATAATTGTTCAAAAAAAATTTTTAATAATGAATATTCGGGGGATAATATTTTTGAATTGTTTGAAGTTTAACAACAATAATGACTTTTCAAGAATTCATTCAATTAAAACTTTATTAAATATAGAAAACATTTCTACCAAAAAAAAAGCGACAAAATACACGTGATTTATTATCTTAGTTTTAGATTTAGTTTTTAGGTTAATAAAATTTTTTATTTGATGTTTGTTATTTGTTTTTTTTTGTGGAGTACTTAGAATATTGTTTTTTTTTAAATACTTAATTAATAGGATTGCGCGAAATTTCTTATTAAGTGACTTAAACTTGTTGACGATCTGGCGGTTTTATTCATAAATCAACAATGATTTTTTTTTTATAACTCGAGAAAGTCATTATTTAAGTAATAAGTGAGGCTTGACTATGCTAATTGTTGTGGCATTGTTGATATTATTATTATAAATAGATAAATTCGTCGATGAAAAGAACCTAATGTTAACTAAACTTGGTTTAAATAAGGAAATTTCGTAAGTTAAGGATATTTCTTACTTAATTTAGTTGAACGTAAATGATACTTCGTTATATAACTGTTAGAACGAAGGCCGAGGCTGGTAAGGAGGTGGATATTATACAGTATTTTTTTTTTTTTTTTGTTATTCGTTAATATCTTTGTACAACTAAGAAAACTAGACATTTTATTTTATGCATTTTGTCACACAACTTGAATTTTTTTTTTTTTTTTTAGTATCATAAAACTCTTATATAATATTTTACCGATAATCCTTTGATTTTCGGAAATTTGCTGTTGGATACACTATACCAGAGTTCCATATTTCTTATTTCTTATTAACTAACAACACAATTGTGCAAGCAAGGAAAAAAAAAAGAGAATAAAATAAATAGATAAAAATTATATATATATATATATATATAAATTTTTTGCCAGTATTTTTTTTTTTTTTTTTTTTTTTTTTTTTTTTTTTTTTTTTTTTTTTGTTTATTACGGTAATAACCAGATAGTTTCATATTAGAACGGACTATTACTAATTTATTAAAGAATCGAGTTTTTTCAATTTCTTCTTGACAACGAACGAAACCAAAAAAAAAAAAAAAAATTAAATAAAAAGCGAAACTTTTCTTCGTCGTTGTTCTTTTGTAAATATATATATATATATATTTTTCTTTTCTTTTTCTTTATATTTTTTTTTTTTTATATATATTACTTTTTTATATTGAATAGCTTGCGTCCCTATCATAAATATCTAAACTTTTTCCCAGCTTAGAATGACCCCATGCAATTAGCTCCTTCTCCAGCACAATTACATACACCAGTGTCACCCTCGTCTATAATCAATCCGAAACATAAGTCAACAACAAAAACTACAAAACAATCCTCCAATTCACTAAAAAGTCCTCAAAATCGAGCCTCATCATTACAAGTTCAACAACAGCAGCAACAAAAAAAAACTCAGTTGCAACAGCCTAAAAAAGTCAAAAAAATTTCTACTAAAACTGAGGCTCCTCTACGAAAATCTTCTACTCCTTTGGTCAACTCTAGCCACTTATCTAATAATTTGAATTGTATGTCTCCAAGTGAAGTATCAGTAAACATTTTGGGTAAGTTTATTAACTTACCAGTGTGTCGTTATATTCTTTATTTAAAAGTGTTGCATTCTTTGGTATTTTGATTTGTTGGAGGAAAGATTTACAAAGAAATGAAGAATTTTTGTGTGAAAATCTTATTTAATTTTTTGAACTTTAATCACTAAGGTTGAAGTTATTTTAGTTAAAATCAAAAAAAAAAAAAAAAAATTTATATTAATCATTGATATTAATTGTATTACATAACTTTTTTTAGGATACGTTCAAAAATAAAAAGAAATAAATATTAATACTAAATTATTATTATTCATTCATTCGTTCGTTCATTCATTCAAAAAAAAATTTTTTTTTTTTTCAACCTTAAAAAAAAAAAAAATCGATAATGACAGATTCGTCCCAAAAATCATCGTCTTCGCGACGATTGTCATCCTCATCTGCTTCAAGTACTCTATCAGGTCAATTAACACGACATCGTTCCCAACATGGCAATAGTTCTGGTAATTCAGCTATAAATAATCTTCCAAGTGTTCCTGATATTCCCGCTTGGTTAACACAGCCGCCTGTAAGAAATAGTACATCTTCATCATCGCAGCAGTCCCAGCAAGTCACTTCAAGAATTGGTTCTTCACCACACAAGAAATCTCATAGTCTCACGAAAACATCAAGAGATGGAAAAACAGAAATAACAACAATGTTGGATTTACTCGATCCTAATATGACATCAACATCATCGGTTTCTTCAAGTCAACGAAAATTAAGTCATAAACAACTTAAAGAAGAATCAAAACATGAATCAACTAATAGCAGTGAGTCATTACCATCATCTAAACAAAGTAAAAAAGCTAAATATAAAGCTGCTACTGAAGAAGCATTGAAACAATTTAATGATTTACAAATGGTGGAGCATAAGCTTGCCAGTCAAACAAATGAAATTATGGCAAGGGTGCAAAATCTTTTTCAACCAAATATGAACGATGAAGAGGCTTTTGGTGATGATTCATTAGGCAAGAACGGATTAGGGTATGTGTTAATTATCAAAAACATATAATAAAATAAAATAAAAAAATAATAATTAAAAAAGAGAAAAAAATTCCCATTATTTCTTTAAGAAATTTACATTAATAAAAAAAAAAAAATCTTTCTTTTTTTTTTAAAAAAAAAGTAATGATAAGCAACGTCGTACACCTTCCGCTTCAAAACGTACAATATCAACACCAGCAACTCCAATCAAACTATCAACTACAAGGCGTGCAAGTCAAGAGACAGAAAGACCAACAAAAACTAGTTCATCTGCATCTGGTATTGATAGACAAAGAACAAGAACTATAGATTCATCTACGTTAAGTATCCTTAAATCACATCATAGTCGATATGCTAGTGAGAATACAATTTCGACTTCAACTGAAAAGAAATCATTGAAACCGGCACGTTCAGAAGAGAAAATAAGATCAGCTGCAGAAAAACAAAAAAAGATAGAAAAACGAAAGACGATTGATTCATCAATAAAAACAATTGCAATTGAACAATTGGATAAATTTAATGTACAAGATTTTAATTCAAAAAGGAAGAATACAATTGATAACTCATCATTATCAATAGATTTGGATTTTGGTAATGATTCTCATCAATATGGTCAAACACCATCACCTTTATGGCCAGGTGTGAGTAAGTCAAAAACTATGCCAATAACTCCACCACCATCAACGCTTACTTCAAAATTACCTCCACCTATGCCAGTCCGTAGTTCAAGTTATAGTAGTGTAGGACATGCATCCATATCAAAAAACATTCAAGGCATGGAAGCAGATAATAATATATCTACCAATTTAATAGAAAATACATCATCATCAGGTGTATCTGTGAAAAGAAGAAAATCTAAAGTAGATAGTGCTACATCTGGATCGCCGAATTCAAGTATATCTTCAACGAAAACAACTTCAAGTCGAACGACGACACCAACAACTATAGCATCACATCGGTTGTCCCACCCGCCTCCTTTAAAAGATGGGCAACCTCCACCTCCCGTTCCAACTATGCCAAGTATGTTACCACAGCCGAAATTAACTAGAGTTAATGAAGAAATTCCTCCAGTACCTGCAATACCTTCTTCAATAAATAGTGAAAAGAAAGTTTCAATTTCTGCATCATGCATAAAAAACAGTGGTGATGTTTCACCACATGGAAGAAAGAACAATAAGAGTACAGATGGACATCGTCCACCATCATCTTCAATAAAGAAAAAGAATAGACCTAGGGGAACGGTACGTGAGATTATTTTACGTTTTAATAGTATAGTTTTAGTTTAGCTTTAGTACTTAAACTATATATCATGGTTTGGTTTTAAATTACGTTAGATGAGCGGCCAACAGCAAAGTGATAAGATTATCAGACGACAGGTTGGATTTATTTTTAGTGAACCTACCATTTTCCTTGTTCACTTACCACATTTGCTTCTTTATTATATGTATTATAGACTCTTCCAGCAAATATTGCGGCACCACAACAATTAGCTGCGTTAACACTTCCCCCAATGAATGTACAACCATTATCGACTGTGAGAATACCTACAATGGTTAATCCAAATCTTAAGGCAAAAACTCCGACTTCCGAACATCCTCGATCCGGATTAAGGATACCGACCACTCCAACTACTTCTACAAATACATTTACAAAAATTCCTACACCTACAGGAACGAGAATAATAAAAAGTGGGAGCGGTATTGCGTCACCTAGTAAAGGAATTTCCCGGGTTGCGCCTGTCTCACCAAACAAATCATACTCTTATGTTAATCAAAGATCAGGTACATTTAGTTCAACTGGCACAATGACAATAACAGGTAGAAAAAGTGCTACAACTCCTAGCAAAACATCATCATCAATTTCTTCCGTTGATAAAAGTAAGAAACTTTTTTAAAATTTCTTTTGAAAAAAAATAATATCATTTAAATTATTTCAAATAATAACCTCCATATTCTTTAATAGATTCTGATAAACTCTCACCAAAAACAAAACAAAGAAGGCTATCGAACCCTTTTATGAACATTTTCTCGAATACTTCCAAGAATTCGAATTCTTCCACTTTGTCTCCTATAAAAACAACACTAACAACAAATGCGACTCCTCCTTCCTTAATGTTTTCCACTCAACAAAAAAAGAAGAGCAGAACGACTTCTCAACCTGCTCAACCTGTTATCACAAGCTCATCAACCGCAAGTCTATTATATTCTCCTATTACGATAAATAAAAACTCATCGAACTCTTACACTATGGAGTTTGAATATTCATCTTCTGCCGCTAGTACTCCTAGCAATTATGCTCTTGCAAATCAAGATGATGAGTATACTACGACGAGTGGCGAAGAGGAAGCCAGTTTCTTACACGAGGCTGAAAAGAAAGAGAAGGAACGCAAAGAACGTGAGAAAGAACGTAAAGAACAAGAAGCGCAAATGAAAGGAACTCCTCCCATGAGTCCTAACTCTGCTTTGAAAGCATATGCACCTTATTTATCTTTGTACGAACGTTCGGAGATTTTGGATTATCCGAATGTTTATTTTGTTGGTCCTAATGCTGCGAAAGCACCTGCGAGTCCAGAGTTAACTGGGTGTAATTTTGGTTTTGATGATGAAAGAGGCGACTACAAGATCATCGCCAAAGATCATTTATGCTACCGATATGAGATCGTTGATACTCTTGGTAAAGGTTCCTTCGGCCAGGTGCTGAAGTGTTTAGATCACAAGACAGGAGAATATGTAGCTGTGAAGATTATCAGAAACAAGAAACGATTTCATTGTCAGGCTTTGGTGGAAGTTAAGATTTTGGAATGCCTAAATAAATGGGTAATATGTCGAAAAAAAATACGTCATTGTAAAGAATCATCAATTGATTGTGAGATTAAATTTAAAAAAAAACCACCTTTTTTAGGATCCTGACGATACACATAATATCGTTCATATGAACGACCATTTTTACTTCCGGAATCATTTATGTATCGCGTTCGAGCTCTTAAGTATTAATTTGTACGAATTCATTAAGAGTAGTAACTTTCAAGGATTCAGCCTTGGTTTGATAAAAAGGTATGATATTATTAATCTATCCCGATTTTTAAATATAATGAATCGTTACTACATCTAAAACTTACATCTTATTTAATTAATAAAACAACAGATTTTGTGTCCAGCTTCTTAACTCCTTATCATTATTACAAAAGCATAACATTGTGCACTGCGACTTGAAACCGGAGGTAAATTTGAATTTACTTAAATTTTTAATAGAATGTGAAAATTTTTTGTTGATTGACTTTTTATTCAATTAGAATGTATTGCTCAAGCATCCAACGAAGAGCAGCATTAAAGTTATTGATTTCGGTAGCAGCTGTTTCGAAAATGAGAAAGTATACACTTATATTCAAAGTCGATTTTATCGATCACCCGAAGTCATATTGGGAATGACATATAATATGGCGATTGACATGTGGAGTTTAGGATGTATTCTTGCAGAATTGTTTACTGGTAAGTAATCAGAACTATTAACTCCGGAATCAAGAAAGTGCAGCGCAAACGAACAATCCAAATCGAAATATATTTTTTAATTGATAATTAAGTGCATGTGATGAAAATATGATTTCATGGAGTTATGTTAATCTTATAAAGTTTAATTAATAGGATTATTTCATTTCTAGATTCTATACTATAAGTTTTTTAATAGTGATCAATCTTTAATTATTTTCACTTTATTCACAAACAGGATTTCCATTGTTCCCCGGTGAAAACGAGCAAGAGCAATTGTCATGCATTATGGAAGTTTTGGGTGTCCCAGAAAAGTATCTAATAGAGAAGAGTACTCGCAAGAAGCTTTTTTTTGGTATGAACTGTAATAATATTATTCAATGATCGCAAATTATTTTTATTTGAAATCTCTTAAGATAATTCTAAATTCCTATTTTAATAGATTCCAATGGCAACCCTCGTCCCGTTGCTAATTCTAAAGGAAGACGTCGCCGCCCAAACACAAAGACTTTGGCGAACGCATTGAAATGCCAAGACCAAGTCTTTTTAGATTTTATCGCTCGGTGTTTGGACTGGGACCCAGAGAAGCGAATGAAGCCCGATGAAGGCTTGATGCACGAGTGGATCACGGAGGTGAAGCTTAGTGTAAGTATCAATTTATATATATTCACACACGTATTTGTTTGTCAGATTTAATAAATTTGATGTTCTTATTTAATAGACAAAGAACTACTTCACAAATTACGAATCTACGCGTCGTCAACCAACTTCCTCTTCAATCTCTGCATCCAATAGCGTCGCGTCTGGACGACAAACAAACACGTCCATAGCTGGGACGAATGTGGTAGGTTGTGGCGGCGATATATCAAGCAGTGAAACAACAGAAAAAAGGAAAGGGTAAATTTAGGTTCGCAGTAACTCCAATGCCAGAGGATGATGCTTCTAATGGCTCATCCTAAGATTACGATCCCTCCGGAGAAAGAAAATCCTTATGATTTGGGTACCTTTGGACTTGTCCTAGTTTTCAAGTTACCCGCTGCAGATTGGCTATAGGTGTAACTGCAACCTTGTCTTCACTTAAGACGTTGAAAAAACATTTCCTGGTTGAGCGTTTCCTGCTTGATTACATATTATTACTGCTAAAAAAACGTAATTTATGAAAATCTTTTGAATTTACGATTGAATCTTTTTAATTAACCAAAAAAAAAANTTTTTTTTTTTATATAATTTTTCCCTTCGATTTTTTTCAATCAGTTAAAAACACGAAGGGCTATTCCATAAGTCAACTGAGATTATTTATGAACTTTCCGTGAGCTTAAGGGGGAATTTGAGTCTGAAAAGAACTCATATCTTCTGATGGATATCTCCCGGGTCTTCCTCCTTTTTTTTGTGTGGCTCATTGCTTAAGATCTTTTCAACCTTCATGGTAGCCTTTTTTTTTTAGTTGTCTAGTATGCAGAGTATGCAAAATGTAGTTTTTTTAATATAACTAAAAACCTTTAAGCAAACGATGAATATTATAACATTATCAAGCCTCTTAAGAAAGAGACAAAAACATTATATAATTTATTTAGGTAGTATTTCAAATAAAAAAAAAAAAAGAAAATCCTCTATCTTCAGCAATAAGTGATTTTACAACTTATTGTTTTGTAATCATTCTATTATTAATTTAAAAGAGGAGAGAAAAATTGGTCGAGGGTAACAATAAATAACATGTACATTGGGAGTTAAAAATTGGATCGGGGAAAGTAATTAGACTTTGAATTTTTTTAAAAATTAAAATAATTTTTTGGTATTTAAAAAATATTTCAATAATTATTGAAATAATTAATAATTTTTTCGTGCCTTTGTTTAAAAAAAAAATAGTGGTTTTGTTGGAAGAATTTTTTTTTTGAATTCTGTAATTAATTTTTTTTTTTTTTTTTGTATTAAAAATTTGCATAATTTACAATAAAAAGTATAATATAAATAAATCATTTACAACGCAACTAAGGTATATTATAGTTATTATTATTAAATTATGGATCTTGGGATGCATTTGGTACACTTCACAATTCACATGATTTGACTGGTACTTGGCCAATATTAATATTAATAAGGCCGGACCAAGCCAATTATCTGTTTATCATAACCCTCCCCCCCATTTTTATAAAATTTAGTCAAATAATATGCATGATGTACAGCCAATAAAATCACAGTATTTTAGTCATATGATACGATATTTCATTTATGTTTAACACCTGATGATAACGATGAAAATCTATCCATAAAAGCAAAATGATTCGCGTTTTTAATCTCATTTTTTACGCGTTTAGGGGGATGCTTTTAAATGTTTTAAATGGCAAGAATATCTTTTAACTTTAACCACTATGCTTTATCTCTTGGTTCAAGTTAACAAAAGTGTTAAATGTATAGTTCCTGAACATGTAGTGAGCATAGAACTTACAAATAATCAGNTCAGTGATCTCTTTGGTGCAGTTACATTAGGAGAATATGGTGATAGAGAAGTAGAAGTTTTTATTAGACGAGAAAAGTCTGAAAGCTGAAAAAAGGTTGACAATGGGTTAAAAGGAAACTTAGAAATGTTAGAAGTTTTGAAATATTTTCAAGTTAAATTTTGTCTTATTAAAAAATAAATTTAGATACATCACAAACCACAAATACTTTAAATGCTTTTGATATTTTAATGAACAATTCATATCAACCTTTACTTCCTCAATATTGTACTGAATACAATAGTTGTAATAAACTTTTTAATGAAATTATTGATTTATTTCATAATCAAAATGTTGGCTGAACAGGTGATGTGCATGATACAATTGGTAAAACATTTGTGAATTGTATTATGAATGCAATTTGGTATATTGATCCACACCTTTCTACTTTGTATGCATGTTCATGTAACCTGCCAGTCTTTTTTACACAACTAAAAACCTATCAGGATGGGGAGACATATAATAAATTTTACCATACCAGTCATCATAAAAAAACCCCATTATCANAGCAAAAATTAGTATTTCTTTCAAGTTCTCTTGAATTATCTGTCAGTCAACNATGGACNAATAATAATGTGTGGAATNAAGTAATTTNTGCAACTTTATCTTTAATTGAAATCTTAAAAAAATATGCAGGATATCTAGCTATAACTACTANCAATATGAATATTCTTCATCATAGTGATGAAAGTGCTCGCAATCCTGAAAATAATTGCATTATATATTGAATTACTGCTTGTAAAGATGAGAATCTTAATGATATTTACAGTTAGCTGAATGATGTTTTACTTGAAAAACAGATGTATGAATATATTAATATTAAGCATTGATATTATAAAATGATATCGGTTTATAAAAGAATTGGAGCTCATGTTTTCGATAGGTGTATATAGGTTAGTATTAGTATTTGATATAAAAATAATTTTTATAAAATATATAATCAATAATGTAATTTTATTTTTAGATATCATCAAGGTAATTATTTAGGAACCATTAATTATGTGTGGAGGATTCCAGAAAATGAAGATGAATTAAATGAAACTTTGAAAGCANGCATATTGGCCAGGATTCATAAAGAATTGCCTCAGTATTTTACACGGCAAATGTGAAAGAATGTATTAAATAAGGTAATAATAATTTAATAATAATAATAATAATTAATATTAAATAAAGGTATTAAGCATTAACTTACTATATTTGCTTAATATTCTTATATTCGGAAAGTCACACCAGCTGTATTGTGAATGCTTCATTTTGATCTTACTGGCAATACCGCTGTAACATCAGATGTTATTAGTCATGATGTAGAAGAGAGATTATGATTAATATTGTTTTTGGCAGATCCAAATATTATATTTAATTTGCGGACAAATAATGGATTCAAAGGGACGAAGTTTAATGAATTCTGGAATGAAACGGATGCTTATTTCAATGAGCAGGTAAATGCTAAAAAATGTTTCAAACACATGATCAAATAAAGCATGTGATAATAACATAATTGTGTAATGTATCAGGTATCATTAAATATGGCGATACAAATTTAGCAAAAAAAAATCTATTTTAATCATTATTTATTTATTTAACAATAGAATTTACTTGCGGTAGATGAACGACGGCATGGAACAATTTTATATATGCCATTGACCTTGTCTGTCCGTAACCTTCGTGAAATTATAACAGAAAGGCTAAAACTTATTTACAGTAATCCTCTTCCTTTTACTGTTCATATTCTATCAGATGAATGGATTCGACTCAATTTTGTCTTACAAATGTCACAATAACAAGATCAATGCATCATACTGGTCAATTTAATGTTAAATTTAAGATACAAGCTGGTTACTTCGAAAAAGCAGTGATGATGCACATTATTGTGCAGCACTTTTTCGATACCTCAGAGAATTCTGCATCCATTATAATCAATGGACTTACTTAATTTCTGCTGATGACAAACATAAAATTCCTATCAAAGAAGATGTTGCAGTTTCTACAAGTACCGTATATCACGGGCCATAGTACCCCCCCTATGCATAGTACCCCTCTTGAAAAATTTAATAGAATTGTATAGTATCCGGGGGGATATTTTACAATTATCTCGTGATCCAGTGATCAGATTTGAGCCATCTTTTTTTTGTTTGATAGCTCTCATTGAGCTCTTCATAATAAAAAAAAGATCGTTCAAATTGGACCGGTATATCGTGAGATATTCGCAAAAAACGGAATTTTTAGGTTTTATTTAGTACCCGGGGGTACAGGGTCAAACCCCCGATTTTTGCAAGATACCCGGGGTACTGTGGCCCGCTATATACGGTATACAAAATAGGCGTTCTATGGTTGCTCAAAATAGTATTTTGGCTGCTGCTGATCATGATTTTACAAAACTTTCTATAACACCTTTGGTTATATTTTTTATATCAATTCCTAACGAAATTTCTGAATCATTTTATGATGGCCAGGTATTTGTATCTTACAAAGAAAAGCTCATAAATCTAATAAATTAGAATCTGAGTTAAAAGAAAGTATTGCAAGTGTTCAGAATATGTTAAATAATCGAACAGAACGACTTTCATTGAAGAAAAAGAAATTTAAATGCAATGATTCAGCAAATATGGAAGCTATTACTGAATTATTTGAGGTAAAAATTTATCATTTATTTATTTTTTATAATTTTTTTATTAATATTAATATTTGTACAATTTCTTATTTTCAAACAGTTTATTCATACTATAGATCTGACTTTAACAATTGAANAAACTACACAAGTACAAATACATCATCANACTGCATTAATTGAATTTATGGATACTCACTGCCGTACTTGTGCATATAGCTTTCAGGTAATATTGTGGCATTTATACTATAATAAATAATTGATTTCTTACATCATTTTAATGTTTTCTTTTAAAGGTAAAAAAA
>QKYT01000045.1:0-37654 GCA_003550305.1 Glomus cerebriforme | reverse complement strand
AACATAATTTCATTTTATTGTAAATTGTTTTTTTATTTGTAATACAAGCTGCATTTTAATATAATAAAAAAAAATAAAGTTGCCATATCGGACATAGTGTATTAATTTGAGTAGGCCGAATTACTATAATTCTGGCCAAAATTATGGTCATGTGTTTTTTAGTTTAAATTATTTTTAGCCCTCCCCCCCTTTATCGGTTTAATTTATGTTATGATAAACAGATAATTAACTTGGTCCGGCCTTAGCATTAGCAAGAAGATAATTACTTTTTTAATATTATTTCATCTTTACCAATAGTATTAATGAATTATAAAAGAGTATGCAGCTTGTAAAATTTCATAAAATCAGATTAAAAATCAGAATTAATTTTTAGCAACAAATTTTAACTTTATAAGAATATCCATCTTCTACTGTAGTGTAAAAGTTATTTTCATAATTTTGCTAATGGAAATTTAAATGAAAATGGTCATTATTAAACAATTTTAGCTTTGATTTCTTCAATAGAATACAGTCAGACCTCTTTGGATTTTTTTACTATGTAACCAACTTGGTGATTATAAAGAGGTTCCACTGTAGTTCAATTATTACAATTAATTATTTATAATTTATTGTTTTTTTTGCAGTTATCTGCATCACTGTCTTACATCTATGTTTCTTATAGTCTTACTCAGGTATTTGACGAGCAAATGATTAAGGAAACGCCGAAATTACATTGAATGATTAATCAATAAATCACAAAGATGATGAATAAAATTTGTTCATTTATATAAAAATTAAAAATTGTGTTGAATAATTTTCTCACTTTTTATCTTACTCACAATGACATTCGAAAAACTTTCCTCAATAAAACCTGTCATTTTTTTAGTATTTGTTACTATTTTTACAATTTTTACATTATTGTTGAGAAATTTTGATTTAAATAAACATATTTTTTTGAGAATTCAATCAATTGTCGTTGATGATGGATCTCAACCTACAAATTTAAGGCTCGATTTTTTCCAAAAACGAAACAAACCTTTTCCACGTGAAAAATCTGCAACTAAAGGACCTGGAGTAACAGTAGCACAACAAGATGCCACTTCTCAAAAATTAGAACAGGGTATGCATAAACATTACGAAGAAGAAAGTGAATATTGGTGGGAAGTTTATCGATTATACGAATATGAAACGAGTGATAATCTTGGGGATTTATTTAGAGTCAAAGTTGATGAAGCTCAATCTATTAATAAACGACATGCTGAATTACAGGATTTACTACAAGCAGGTGTTAAAACTCAAGATACAGGATCGCAAGAGATTTTTAATGTCGGGATTGGAATTCAACAAGGTCAAACTAATTATAATGCTAATACAATTGCTGCTGCGGGAACTGATCATCATCAAATTGATGATTTAGTAGACGTAAAACAATATCAACGAATTCATGTTATTCAATATACACTAGGTGGAATATTGATCAATGAATATGAGGAAGAACGATTAGCTGAATATCAATATCAATTGGAAATCGATGTATTTAATCAATGGGAACATGCTAGCGAACACGAAAGTAACCAATCTGATGATTTGGCTTTGGGTTTTAATTAATCAATTTTTACTGACTTGAAATTCATGTGCTCTCACAATATAATTCCTGTTAATCTTATGTCATTCAAATCTTTGACGTATTTTTTTTTTTTTTGAAATCATTTCCTGTTTAATTCGAGAAATATGACCGTAATAACTTATATTTCTGTGTTCATGCTTAATAAAATGTACTTATTCCAATATATATTTATTGTTATTCTTTATTTTCTTTTTTTCTTGCTAAAAATGAATTAATTGGTCTTCCATCTTCGATTAATTCGACTTCATCTTTTATAATCTCAAATTCTTTTCGAAACTTGTTAGCAAGTTCACCAAGTTCTAATCTATGAGAATTACTTCGTGGATTCTTATAAGTATGCTTTCTATCATTAACGAATGTGCTAATTAAAAGAAATCCGCGAGGTTTTACAAGGTTTGCCATATTTGATAAAAATTCTCGACGTAAGAAACGAATCGAAATTACAAGATCAAATTTTTTATTTAGGAAATCAATTCCATTTTCAGCAATATTGTCTAATTTTGCTCGCAATTCAGAAATGTTATCACAATCCTTCAGTATTGACGTTTTATGTGAAGATTCTTGATATTTTTTGACAGATCCATCAGCCATGATCTTAGCGTGGACAGTCTGAATTTTAAATAAACCACCTAATCCTGATACTAATTGTCTTGTACGATCTAGAGCTTCGGGCATTGCATCAACTGCAGTAACGCGCCAATCAACAGTTTGACGCGAACTTAACCATGCAACATCTCTCCCATTTCCACAAGCCACATCGAGACAATTAACAATATGATTTGATGATAATTGTTTAAGTGATTCCTCGATGTAATCAATAGTCTTCACCAAAAATGGACTAGGTTGAAATAATATCCACCTAAATCGATTTGAATGTTCAGAGTTATCATTAATTTCCTCTAAAATTCCGAGTCCTCTACAGACTTCCCATAATTCTTCCCCTTCAACAAAAATCCAAGGAACATTCCAACCCTGCTCTATAAGCAATTTTTGAGTAATACCCACGTTATCGTAAGGTTCTAATACTGCAAACGGTAAAGACTTTGGGGGAAGTTCAAATAAATGTTTTTTAAGGTCAGTGAAAGGAATGCAAGTTGAAGGAATAATTCTGCGAGAATAGTGCTTATGCAAGGGACGAAAATCAAGTAGTTTTTTCTGGGAATAATTAAGCCAGTGATGTAATGTGGACTGAGAATTTACGCCTGCCATTTTCAAATATTTTGACTTAATAAAAATTTTATTTACTAGTTGATTGGCAATTTATATTGTAAATGTTTATTTAGAAAATCACATTGCTTTTGATAATGAAAAGGACGACTTTTTGACAGGTAGTGATGTCAGAACTTATGCGGGGTACAAAATGGAACTTTTTTTACCCTCGCACTCCTTTTTTTTTTTTTTTTTTTACACAAAATTATACTTCATCAAGTAGTTTATTCTTTTATTTTTAAGTCGTAAACGCGACATTTTCGTGTTATTAATCGGACGTTACGCTAGGAAGTGCTAATTTATGACTAAAAACCTATTTACTGCAACGTGCGTTTGGAACAAATCTGCCAGTCGAATTTTGTTAACGATTATTTTTTATTCGATAAAATCATTTATAAAAACTTTATTTTGTGTTCCTTTTCTTGAAAAAAACGTTATCCTTTTAAAGCTTTATTTTTTGATTTTCAAATAGATTTTTTTTTTTTTTACTTATTTTATAACTAGTAATTTTGATACTTCAAACTCGACTTTTTGTGTAGAGAGAAAGGAAATATATTGACATAATGACACACCCTTCAGTTCAAAGAACTGCATATCAAAATTCATATTATTCAGAAACCCTTCCACAGCCCACTACTTCTTCCTCATCTCGTCCATCTCAACCGCCACCACAATCAGCTCAATCTATTCCTGGAACTTTTCCAACAACTACCCGTAACGCATATCATCCTCAACCTCCACTACAACAGCCTTCAGAACCGTCATTGCCACACTATCATCCACAAACAACGGCACATCCTCACCCACCACCTGCTCACCCACCTACCTCACCACCATTAACGCCTTTTCCACCGGATATGAATGGTAGCGCACCTAGAACACGTCCAGACGTTGCAAATGGTTTACTTAAAAAGGAGATGTATGAATATAAGGCTCCATGGCCCGTGTACGGTTTGGATTGGTCTAAACGACCTGGCGAAAAAGCTTTTAGGCTGGCTCTGGGAAGTTTCATCGAAGAATTCACTAATAAGGTTCGTTATACCGGAACTTAGCTTTTTTACTAACGAATGATTGCTGGAAGGGCCATTGGTTTATCCCTTATCACATAAATATCATTATTGAAATCTCCTTACGTCAGGTTGGAGTTCCTATTGTGTACCACTAATAACTCGCTAACAATCCTTGATATTAATTACAATAAACTATAATGACGGCATATTATTTATATATTAATAACAATTATTTATTATTATTATTATTAAAAGCTACAAATCATTACGCTATCCGAGCTTGCTTATGATGATCCTTATCTTCGAGCTCCCAATGCTGACTTTGTAAAAATCGCTGAAACAGATCATCATTATCCAATTACTAAAGTATTATGGGAACCATTCAGGGTTAGTTTTATTAGCCATATAAAATATATTCAAATCAGAAGCTGATTAATTATAATATTTAGGGGGGGCTAAATACTCCCGACTTATTGGCAACGGCTGGAGATCAATTGCGATTGTGGGAAATTACAGATGAAATAAATAATGCAAGCAATACAATTGGCGCTAATAGTCACACAGGATTTAGACAAAAAAAATTAATTCATAAATCAACATTGACTAATGTAAGAATAATAATATAATTTAAATTAGATTTATTAGTTATTAGAATTAGAATTAAATTAAAAATGAATAATAATTAATTCTTTGATTTAGACAAAAGCTGATTTCAATGCTCCACTCACATCCTTCGACTGGAATGAAATTGATCCAACATTAGCAGTAACATCAAGCATTGACACAACATGCACCGTGTGGAATGTTGAAACAAGGCAAGCAAAGACGCAGCTTATTGCTCATGACAAAGAAGTTTATGATGTAGCATTTGCAACTAGCTCAACTGATGTGTTTGCAAGTGTCGGTGCAGACGGAAGTGTTAGAATGTTTGATTTGAGGTCAGAATTATTTGTATTATTTTTTAAAGAAATTTAACGATTTCTAATTACCTTTCAATTTAATAGAGCATTGGAACATTCCACTATTATATACGAATCAGTTATACCACATCCTTCACAAGTTAATGTTTCTAACCCATCTCAGTCTTCTGCATTGCTTAGGCTATGTTTTAACAAAGTTGAGCCTCAATATTTGGCTACTTTTCATATGGACTCTTCTGACGTCCAAATATTAGATGTGAGAGTTCCTGGTGTTCCAGTCGCAGAATTAAGAGGTCATTCAGCAACTGTTAATTGTGTCAATTGGGCACCAAATCATAGGGGATATCTCTGTAGTGGTGGTTAGTAATTTATACAACTACTTGGAGTAAATATTTATTTTCGCTAATTAAATTTGATCAATTTTTTTAGGAGATGATTCTCAGGTACTGGTTTGGGATATAAATAATATGTCAATGTCCCATAATAGTGCTAATAGATATAATCAAGATCCAATCTTGGCTTATAAAGCTGCCAATGAGATTTGTCAATTGAGTTGGAGTTGTAAGTGCCCTGAATGGGTAGCGATTGGATTTGGTAATACTGTACAAGCTCTGAGAGTATAACAAATATTTGAAAATAATGGTGTAACTTTTTGTTGAGGCTGGATCTCGTCAGTATCATTCTTATTCGACATTTATCATATGATTTCGCGCTATATGCAAGTATCTCGTAATTCTTTTTTAATTGGAATATTGAGATCACCAATTTAATGGTACAGGATTAGAACTTTTCTTTTATATCACTTGTAAATAGATTTTTTCACATCTTTATTTTTCATTTTTTTTATTAATCACAACCTCTTTTTAATTATCTCATTCTCACTCATTCTTTGGTGGGTTGATTGTTATTATATATATTTTACTTTTTTATTACTTTTTTTTTTATAACAAAATATTCTCACTCAAAAAAAAAAACAAAATGCACAAAAAAAATATATATATATTAAATTAAAATGGGTTAAAACATTTTATTTATTTTTGGAAGTTGAAAAGTATCTTATTGTTTAATTATATATGAATTAATTTGAATTTTTTTTTATTTTTTTTTTTACAGGTATTATTTTGCAAATAAGTTTTATTAAATGCAAAGCTTATTTTATTTCTGACTCTCATTAATAAAGAATTAACTTTATATAGTATAATCTGATTAGTTATCTAATAAAAATTTGATTAAATTTTATGATTGATTAGTTAATAATTTTTATTTTTCAAATTTATATTTTTTCATTAATAAAAATTTTGGCTTTTGATTATTTTTATAAATTTTAGAATTAAAAATTCAACTAACAAATTTTGTTTTAAAATAAATTAATTATATTTTATTATATATAATACTTATTATAAAGTAAATATTCTTTGGTTTCTTATTAGGATTTTATTAAAATTCAAAAAATAATAGACATATTTTTTTTGTTGGAATTCTATGGATGAATACTGTAAATACTAAGAACTATTATTTACTCCTTCATTTATTATAAATGATGTAACTTAGATGAACAACTGCTTGAATCTGTAGAAACTGATGAGAGTAAAAGTGATATAAATGATGATGATAATAATAATACAAATGAAATAAAAGTTGATGATTCTTTTAAAGATTGAAATACAGTTCCTACTTTGTTATCACTTAAAGAGCTCAAATAAAACAGGTGCTATTATACTAGGAAAATTTAATTCAAATTTCTTAAAAAAGTTAATTTTATTTGTAATTAGTGTTAGCTAAGAATTTGTCTAAAGGACAAACTCTTAGTTAGCACCAATTGTGATCAGCTTCGCCAGCCATAGTTTATAAATTAATTATATTAATTTTAACTTTATTTATTTCTCAGGCTGAAGAAGATAACTTTACATATAATGATATAATGGAGTATATGTATGATATGTCTCAAATTTATCTACAAGATCTCTTAAAGTGCAATATACCTTATGATAATATTCAAGAAATATGGCAAGTTTCTTATATTGCAACAACCTTATTAAAACCTCTTATACCACATTATATTGTAATTCTTAAGGATGCAATATCATTTTATACTTGCATAAATATTATAAATCAAAGATAGTTTAAAATAGTTCTAAATTTATGAGTTTATAAAAACAACATTAGTTACAAAACAAAACACCATTAAAAAAAAAGTATGCTAGATGGATTCTTCATTTACAACCCTATAATTTTAAAATTATTCATCATGCTGAAAGAAAACATAGAAATGCAGATGTATTATCACACTTTAATGAGGAAATGCAAGTTTTTATGGTAAATTTTCAGGAAGATGATGAAAATTTTGATCTTATTTGTGAACAAGCTTGGAATCAATATGAATCTAAAACTAGTTGGCAGAAAGAATTTCAAAAATAGAAAGATGAAAACATTGAATAGAACTCTTGGAGTATATCTCAAAGCAAAAGTGAATCTGAAGTTAGTAATCTCTGGAATACTTGGATTACTGCTTATAATTACATTGAAGAAGAAGTAAAAGTATTATATCAGGAAATTATCAAAGTTAAGCAAGTAATTGCTAATCAACCTATTATCAGAGGAGACTCTCACTGTGATTTTTCTTGTGATTTAGAAAATCATCATATTTATACTTATTGTACTTTCTGTAAATGAAATTTATCCTATAATATCCTAGTGTATAATTGTATTTTGGACTTAAACTTGGACAAATTCATCCTGATATGAATCCTAATTATTTAGTCAATAAAGTCTTTTGGAAAGAACCTAAGTTAGTACAATAATAAAGTCAGAAAAGAATAGGAAAGCAAAAAGAGGATTTCTTTTTTTATCAAACTCAACTTGAAATGCAAGAAGGATCTTGTAATTATATCCTTTATGATTTTTTTCAAGAACAACCTAAACCTAGTTAAAGGAGATTTTCTTCTTCTTAATAATTTATAACAAATTAATCCAAATAAATATATTGTAAGTGAAAGTGAAAAGTGTCTGCAGTATGACAGACAGCTTGCAAATATGGAATTACAACATTACCAAAACTTGAAATTTTATTTAATAACATAACAAATGCCAAACAACCTTACTCCAAAAGAGTAAAAACATCTTAAAATTCAATCTAAACATTTTGAAATTAAAGAGAATATTTTATTTAAAAAGAATAAACATCAACTAATAAATTTATTAAAAGTACTTCAAAAATATGAATTGGAAGCAATTATTTTTAACATACAATCATTCAACTGAAAGACATTTTGGAACAGATATTATGTTTAATAAAATAAGACATATTTATTATTAGCCACAAATGTATGAGTATATTTGCCAATATGTTAGAACATGTGATGCTTGTCAATGAAAAGAAAAACAGAAAACTAAGGAACCTTTATATCCTTTTGAAGTAGTTTGTCCTTTTCAATATATTGGAATAGATATAATAGAACCTTTACCTTTAACTTTACACTATAATAGATACATTGTAGTCATATGCGCAGATTTAGTTCATTGTAATAAAAAATGTAATTCCATTATAAAATGTTTTTTATATAATACCAAGTTGATCAGCATACACAGGTTTCATATCAGGTGAATTTGCAGATCAATTAAAAAATTTTTTTTTTTGGTCGTACTTTATACTAACAAAAATACTTATTGCAAAAACTCGTCCCAACCCATCTGACATAATTACAACCCATCTGACATAGGTAGGTCATATTATAAGTTGCATAAATAGTTATAGTTAATATTTTTATTCTATTTTTTAGCAGTCTTTTTCATTCTTTTTAGTTATTTTTTTTAAAAAAAAACTTAGTTTAACTTCTTTTTTTTCTATATAATTTTGAATGTAGACAACTAAAGAAAGCTAGATTTGATTTTTTATTACTTTTATTTTTATTTTCCTATTATTTCTCTTGTAGAAAATTGTTTTAAATGAATTTTAATTAGGGTGGCTTAGCAATAACATGTGATCTGCACCAATGAATCAAATCCGCCGATATGTTGTTACCGATTATTTTACTAAATGGCCTGAAATAAAATCTTTACATAAAGCCTCTGCACAATTTATTTATGAAGAAATTATTTATCATCATGGATGCTCTGAAATAATTTTATCAGATTGAAGAACCTATTTTAGAAATCAACTTGTGGATAAATTACTTCAAAATTTTCAATATGTCATTATTTATCAACTCCTTATCATTTACAAACAAATGGACTTGTAGAATTTTTCAATAAAACACTTTGTGAATCCTTAGCAAAAATTGTAACAAATGTGCAGGATTGGGATCAACATATTACTTCTATACTCTTTGCTTATAGAACTGTACAACAATCAACTACAAAGCTAACACCATTTTATTTAACATATGAAAGAGAAGCTCAATTACCCATAGATTATAAAGAAAATAAGAAAGTCACTATTTTAGATTGTCTAAATCAATTAATAGAAAAATTGTTTTTCATTAGAGAATAAACTTAAAAGCAAATCCAAAAAGTTCAACAAAAGCAGAAAGATTTACATGATCAGCTTTCAATTGGTAATAAAGTCTTGATGTATGATGCTGTCAAAGATAAGCAATGGACAGGCAAATTAAATCCAAAATAGAAAGGACTATTTTATATTCATAATATTTTACCAAATGGAAGGGGTGTCTAAAGCCGTGTTCGATCACGTGATTTATCGACCCAGTAAATCGGAATTCAGATATGTTATGCAAGTAAAAATAGGGTTACTTTTTTAAAAATAGTGTTACAAAAGTTAAACTTTAAAATAGTGTTCCATTTTTAAAATTTTTTTTTTTTTGTATTTTTAACGAAAATAAAAATTTTTTTTTTTAATGTTATTTTTTTAATTTCGAATATTTCTTTTAATAAAAACTTTTTTTTTAATGTAACAAATAAATATATTGAATATTTAATTGCTTCAATAATTTTTTTTGTATCATAAATAATAATAAAAATAATAAAATTTTTCGATACTATTAAAATAATAAAAATATGTTTATTTAAAATAAAAGCTGAACCTAGACACCTTTATGATAGTTTAAAATAGGTTCTAAACTATCTTTCAATTCTTTAATAAATACGCCAGTTTGTTCTGCATTACCCTTTTCTTTGACTCTCCAATATGTATCACACATTCTTTCCATTAACTCACTTACAGATTGTCGTCTATTTACTATTGCATTCTCAACTTCGGTTAATCTTGACACCGGCATATCCAAATCTAATTCACGATGCATGTATACATCAAACCCACTCTCATCAAACATTCGCTGAAATCGATCCCATGTATCGAGTACCAATAGCTTCGTATCCCCATACAAACTTTCATGAAAAATATGACAGCAAGAAAGCAAGTACCGATGAAAAAATACACAATCGCAGTTTAAAGACGTAAGTCCTGGTGCTGGTTTTCCTTTTTCTATTCATGCATCAACAGCACAACATTCGTTAATGAGCATTTGTTGAACAGGAAAGGGAATTTATGGATTTCAGTGAGAATCTCGTCATTAACGCCAATGAAAGAGATCTTTTTGATGCGAAATTTATAAGCGACACGTTCTGAATCAGTCTGTCTTTTTTCATCAAGCGCAACTATATTATGGCATGCACCTGATTAAAAGTTTTGATTAGAATCAAAAGTATTCGAGTTAAAGATGCAAAGACAATTACCGATTAATCCATGTTTTGGGGAGGTTGTTCTCTTTAACTCGCTGTGATATGACTTTAAGGCATTTGTTGAGGTCACTTGTAAAAGTAGGGGAGAATGCTGCTGTGCCCAAAGTGCCCATTGGTGTGTGTTTTTTACATAATTTCTTAAAATATATTTCTTGATCGTTGGATTTGCATATTTGTTGATTGCTTCTTGAATAAGGCTTTCACACCTGATGCTCGTCCTTTTGTGCATGACAAGAAGCATTTTTTGTCATGTCTTTTTCTCATAAATTTTACTCATTCAGATACGCATAACATGCACCATGCAAAAGAGAATATCACACTCTTGTTCGCCATTCTTAAGACCCAGAAAAGCAATTTTGATAGCATTAGACTCTATATTACTTTGGTCAGATAGAAAATACCTTGGATTCTAATGATGAGTGAATCATCTAATTGTTTTCAACCCCTTTGCAATGGTTTCGCTGTCTTTGTTACTTACGAAAAAGTGGGCCCTAACGTCCCAACATCCATAAGAATTGCGAACATACAAGGTGAACAAGCGACAATCGTATTTATTTGTCTTGTGTGTAGAATCTATAAGAGTTAGCCAGCCATGTTGTTCAAGGTTTTTGAGATGATCTGGATGCATAAAAACGAAACCGTAAGTAGACAGGTCAGGAATTTCATAACGTTCAATCAAGTATCCTTTATTTTCCAAGAAAAAAATGGCCTCTCAAATATCTAATTCTCTTCTGGGATTACCAACAAGATGTGTGTCAAGAGGTCCGCGTATCTTATACTTTATATTCGTAACTTCCTTCCATTTCAACTCCTTTACACATTCATCTAAATCCAATTTTTCAGTTGCAATCTCCTTAACTGCACTAATGATCTCTGGTGGGCGATAGTTTTTTACGGCTTCTTGTATAACTAATTTGTGAATAACTTTTGTGCGTTTTAGTTTTTCATTATCTTCAATTGAGTGTGAATGATCAGGTGAGTCTTTAAATCGTTCAATTCGTACTTTTTGTTCAGAAATATAATGTTGAACTTTAATTTTTGCGGAACATAAGTCAGCAGGTCGAATTTTCGTTATGCGACGTTTTTCATTTGGAATGCCTTCTTTCCGGATACTTGACTTATTATGTTTTTTAAACCGACAAACGAAAACTCTTCACGAGTCACCATTAATATTATTTTTATAGCTAAAACCAGTCCATATATTTGATACAAGAGGCCACCATTCTTTATCAAACTCCTCTATCGAAAGTTCAAATGGTTCGTTAATATTAAAGAGAAGGTTCCGGTTTTGTTTTTTGGATATAGGTATGTTTATTGTATTAGAAGCAAAAGGAGTCATTTATAAAGTATTTTGAAGTGTTTAATACAAAACTTTGGTTTTATTTTATTGATTTTATTTGGTTTTTTTTTAGAATAAAAAATTTTTCAGAGCTTCTTAATAACCTTCAAAAAATTACATGAAAAAGAAAATAAAAAAAAAAACAATAAAAAATATTATTTACTACATTGTAAGAACACGTTTATGTTTATTGTTAGTTTATTAAAAATGACAACGTTCGCAGTTCGCTATTTTTAAAAATTTTTTTTTTTAAAAATGGAATACTATTTTAAAGTTTAACTTTTGTAACACTATTTTTAAAAAAGTAACCCTATTTTTACTTGCGTAATATATCTGAATTCCGATTTACTGGGTTGATAAATCACGTGATCGAACACGGCTTTAGACACCCCTCAAATGGAGTTTACAAATTACACACCTTAGATGGAAAAGTATTGGCTACACCAATTGTTAAAATTGTATTATGATCAACAAACCATATGGGAACCAACTATCTTTATTAACAATCCAGAAGAAAATATATAAATAGTCTACCTGTTTGCAAAAATTTAATACTTTTCAAAATTTTTGAAATGGATGAAATACTCACTGGAACTTGCTGAATTAGAGCCTTTTTTAATAACTCTCTCTGAAATTCCAGAACACTGTTTGGATAAATGTCAAGCAAAATTTGAATATTTATACCAACAACTTCAATGATTCGTAAGATTGAAATAACATCACCAAGTTTTATATACTGCTTATTATCTAGGAAAATTAATTGAATATGACACTCACTCTTGCTAAAAGAAACAATTGATAAAATCTCAAATGACTCCTTATTATTCCTAAGGAATAATAAATGCTTATTTCATTTTTAATGTTTATGGAATTAAACAAATCTTCCATACCAAAAATTTGATCTTTAGAAAAATAAGAAATCTTAAATCCTTCAAACTGTAACAAATACTTGCAATAAATTTTGCAGGAACTCAATTTTAAGAGGAGAAAAATGTCATTATGTGATTTCTTATTCTGTGGCATAGTAAATTATCATCAGGTGAAAAAGGTGAAAATGATATTACCTATTAAATCTACCGTATATCACGGGCCATAGTACCCCCCCTATGCATAGTACCCCTCTTGAAAAATTTAATAGAATTGTATAGTATCCGGGGGGATATTTTACAATTATCTCGTGATCCAGTGATCAGATTTGAGCCATCTTTTTTTTGTTTGATAGCTCTCATTGAGCTCTTCATAATAAAAAAAAGATCGTTCAAATTGGACCGGTATATCGTGAGATATTCGCAAAAAACGGAATTTTTAGGTTTTATTTAGTACCCGGGGGTACAGGGTCAAACCCCCGATTTTTGCAAGATACCCGGGGTACTGTGGCCCGCTATATACGGTATTTAATTTATTTAATTATTTTATTTATTATACTTATTATATTTATTATATTTAGTTTATTTATTATATTTGTATTATTTATTTTATTTTCTTAACATTTATTTTTTATAAAAGCACTGAGTTTTAAACTTAGTTAGCTTAGAGTCTTTTCCAGTAGTTTTAGATAAAATTAGATAGTTTAGCTATTAACTCATTAATAAAATCTAAAGTTAAATATACACTTTTACCTTCACGTCTCTTTGTTACTTGTGTGAATCGATTGTATATCGATTTGTATTGTGAAATTATCATAAAACCTGTGTCAAACTATGTGTTTGAATCTCTGTCAATTTATTTGATCTACATTTATTTTCACATATAAACATATAAAATATATACTTATTTTAAATCACTTTAGGTTTTTTTTTCATTAGTTGTTTGTATTTACATACAATACTGATACCGGTGCAATAGAAAAACCCAAGGCTACCAAAAAGCATATTTAAAGATGTTGTCACATCGGTTTGAGCTGTTATAAAGTAAGTTCTTAATTAAGATGAAGAAATACATAAAAAAAATTAGTGGCAAAAGTTTAGTACAAATAATTAATTATTTACTTCAGACTTATAGAACTCAAAGTTCAGGTCTTTTTGATTAGGTATTTTTTATGTTTCAAAGGTGTTTGTTTATTATTAATTTATTTTTATTTTTTTTTTTTACAATTTTATAAATTTTACATTATTACTCAGCTACTTTTATTTGATCTAAATTGTATTCTATTTACTACACTAATTACTCGATTTCTCAATTTTATCTTTTATTTCTTGTATAATCATATGATTATTATGTGATAATATAATTCTCAATTATTTTGCCTATCTTTGTATTATACTAATCATACCTACTATTCTATATATTATTTCCTATTTTCTCTTATTTTATTACTATTTTACTATTTTCTATTTACCTCATATCCATGTATTTAAACACCAACACCAATTATTTTTTAGAGCTAACTCCAGATTTTTGTAGCACAAAAACACAGATCATAGTTAATTGATACATAATTTATGATATATATATAAGATTTTAAATATCCATGTTTAAAAAAAAAAATTTTTTATAATAATTTTTGCATGGCGGTTCCTTTAAAATGTCTATTTACTCTGCTTCTCCACTATCGGGTCATATTAAACTTCCTTTACTTCATATGATTCCTTTAGATCATTATGTTTCAGATGAGCTGCATGTAATATTAAGAATCTGAAATCAATTATGGGATATAGTGCTTCAAGAATTAAATGTATAAAATCAATTCAATAATTTAACAAGAATAAAAATTATTACAGAAATGCATAGAATTTCAGTTTCATTTCATTTTTAGCAGGATCAGAAAACACAAAATTGGTCTTATATATTACTAGGTAATGAAAACCACTGTAAGTTCAGAACTTTGAGAAAAAATCTATTTGTACAATATTATTTATTGTTATCAATAGGCTAGTTCAATTTTGATTGTTCAGATTTTTGATCAGGTTTTGAGTTGATAGTTATTGGCTAACAGAATTGTTTTTCTGAACTACAGAAAAGTAGAATTTTTTTGATCATTTTATTAACAAATAAAATACGTGCTTTCAAAGAGACTAAAAAGAATAAAATTACTATGAATCAAGTACTAAGCAAATAGAAAATTTCTACTAAACACACTAATACTTCTAGTACTGACTTTACTAATGCTCATAAGCCTTTGAAAAAGAAATTACTTATGCATTTAACTAGAGCAACTTTATGCCAGACCAGTTCTTACAAAACAGCAGTAACAGCAGACTCTTCCTCTTTCTCAGCAGCAACAAGTTCTTCCTCTTTCTCAGCAACAAGTTCTTCTTTTTTTCCAGCAGTAATGAGTTCTTTCTCAATGTGTTCTTCTACTTTTCCAGTTGCAACATAATTTTCTCCAATAACAACACTCTCTTTCTTAATTTAACTAATACTTCTCTTTAATAGCAAAACTTGAATTTAACTCCACTTGAAATAGAAAAGATAAGTAATATATTTTAGAATTTTTAATTACAAAAAAAATATTAAAAAGGGTATTTAAATTATTTTAGAATAAAAATGATGAGAGTAAGGTTTTAGTAAACAAAGAAAAAAATGTTAGTATTGAAAAAGAAATTGATATTAAAAAAGAGAATTGTAAAAAACAGAAATCCAAAAATGATATTGAAGTTATGGTTATAGCAATAGCTGAAATGAGTAAAACACAAGAAAAGATTTGGGAAAAAAAAATGGAGATAGAAAAGGAATAAATGGAAGTTGAAAAAGAAAGGTAGGTGTATGAAAGAGAAAGGTCAAAAATGGAATTTGAGTTAAGAATGAAAGAATTAGTAAAAAAAAGAATAATATATTTTAATTTTAAATATTAATTTTTGATCAAATTTAATAAAAAATTTCAATTCAATAACTGATAACATTAAATTAACTGGTTTATTATTTGGTTTTTTTTTGATTTTCCTACTCTTCTCAAAGAATTTTTCATTTAAATTATTTAAATTATTATCATTTTCTTNATTATCATCACTATCATCACTATCACTATTATCATTATTATCATTATTATTATCATCATCTAAATCATTTCAACTATTATTATTTATTTCTAAAAAATTGTGTAAAATTATACAACATTTAGTAAAATGAACTGCCATTGATATTTTTCTAACATTTAAGTCTTTTAAGCAACTAAATCTATTCTTAAATCATTTAAATGCATTTTCTACTACTACATGATGTAAAGAATGTTTAATATTAAATTGTATTTGCAAATTATTTTCAGAATTAATAAAGGGTTTAATAAGAAAAGAAGATAATGGATATGCTGAATCTCCAAGTAAATAATCCTATCCTTTTATTATTATAGAGACATTTTGATAAAAAAAAAGAATTTTGATATACTTTTGCATCATGAACAGAACCCGGCCATCCTATTTTATAATTAATAAAGACATCACAATGATCAGCAATACCCTGACACTGAATTGAATATTTTTTTTTATGATTCCAATATATTTCAGACTGCTTTAATGGAGCAGATCGTAAAATTATATGGGTACTGTCTACAGTTTTAATAAATTATTAAATTCTCCAATATTATGAAATCTTAGATAAACCATTTTTCTTAATTCACCTGTTGACCATTTAATTAACTCATTTTTTAATGAAAGAATTGCAATCATAACTCTTTTACAATATAGATAAACAGTACCTTCTGAAATATCATACCATGAACTGGTGAATATATACCAAAAATTTTATTTTTTGAACCTACTCTTCTTAAAAAGATAGCTACCATCTGATTGAAAAATTGAATGTAATTTAATTTTTGATAAAAAATTTTGAAAACTTTGAGAATCCATTCTCATAATTCTTTTAAATCTAATATCATCATATCCAGAAACAATTACATGCCACCATACTTAGGATTTAGCAATATTATATATACAGGATTCCAAATAATAAAAATCTAATAAAGAACATAATCAAGAAGAATTACTTCTTCTTCCTCTTCAGCATCAAGCTGTTCTTCAGAATCGTTTGACTCATTATCAGAATCCTCAATGTACTAGTAATAAATCTTCAATATTTTGTTGATATGTCATTAGTATAAATTATGGAGAAGAAACCTTTTTTTTTTTAAATAATATTTCAAAAAAAAAATTCTGATTTATATATTATTTTAAAATCATACTGTTGTAATTCAGTCATATTGAAGAAGATGTGAACATTTAGGATTAAAGATTAACCAGATTAATCCAAAGAAGAGATCATCAGTTTTTTTGTTTGAATATAAAACATATAATATACATTATTTATGACACAATAAAGCATCTTTTATTTACCAGAACTATTAGAATAGATTTTACATTTTTTAGTGATAGATAAATCTCTCTATCCCGCTCTATTTATTTCCTGATTGTAGTACAGATGTAGTGCTCCTATTCTATGGGAATACATCGAGTTAAAGGGAAATAACCTGAAATATAGATACTATTTTCCAGATGGATATACTTATAGTGAGTAGATAGGAAAGATTTATAAAAATAATGTATGAAAAGAATAAGCCAGCTTATGTCTCGAATACAACCAATCTAGAAATTACTTTTTACCATTCACTTTCAGATAAAAAAATAAAAAGTATTGTGAAAATATTTTTGAATATAGTTCATTTAGATTTCAAAGAAAGTATAGGTTTTGGTAATAAATCACTATTTATAATAGCATAATCGATAAAGGTTTATGTGCACTTATATGATCATGTCATAAATTAGAACATATAAATATTTCTTAAATTGTTATAATTTGCAAGGGTTCCATTTTGCTAAAACAAGACAGATTACAGACAAATAAGTTTTATCATAAACTTATGCCCAAATTTACAAAATCTTGATATTGCATTTAGCAAGGGGAAAATCAAAGATGCTAATATGTTAATATAGAGATGTTTCAGTATAGAGTATCTTGACTTTGCTGATGTTATAGCTTTCTGTAATGATGCATTAATTGTAGCTATCATCAGAACATTTCTGAATTTAAGATATTTAGAGATCAGTTATAATGATATTGGTGATGAAGTTACTGAAGCATTAGTCTATACATGTTATAAATTAGAATATCTTGATCTAAGTTGCTGTAGGTTTGTTAGCGAACTGTAATATTATACGTTCCTGCCCAAAACTCTAACATCTTGATCTTAGTTACTGTAATATTACCAGTATGACTATCAAAGAAATTGCTTGTTCATGTAACAATTTAAAAATTCTTGATCTGGAAGACTGTAAAAATATTAGCAAAAAAGTCATGGATCAGCTCAATCAAAATATTCATATCAAAAATTTTGATAAAGATTACTACTGTTCTGATTCAGAATCTTCTGGTTCCAAAACTGAATCAGAGTCTGAACCATCTAGCTTTGAATCAGAGAATAAAGTTGTCTATGATAATGATGTACCTCCTCCAATAATTAGGCACAGCTGATATTCTGAATGATTTTATTACTGCATTTAATGATTTTCTTAGATATGCTAATGGTGATCAGAATATTATTTTTGCATTTCTTAGTTGGGAATTAACACAGCCCTTTATGAAATAATGGTATTCTACTGATCTAACTAGTCTGAAGTGGTAATCTACAGTTTAGAAGATTTTTTTGCTGAGCCTTAGTATGTACTCCTGTGTGACAAAAATATGCAGATCACTGAATAGGTTTATGCAATATAATAATTTTGAAAAGAAAATATACATGCTAACCAGTACATCTATTTTTTTTCTGAACAAACATGAGAAAAAATGTGAAAGAAAATTCATATGCAACACAGACCTATCCTATAAGTTAATATTAACACACCCCTTGAATGTATGCCAGGTTTGTGACGTAGCAATTTTTCAAAAAAAATATATAACAGATTTTTTCTCTAATATAAAGCTTTTAAAATTTTACTGTAGATGTGATTTCTGCTGCTCTGCAAGTTTACTTATACTTTGGAAGAAGGTTTAAAATGCCGTTTTTGACTTTACATATAAATGATTGATTTTACCGTCTTTGCTGATCATTTCCAAAAATGGATTTGACGAAAATAAAATTTTTGTTAAATAAGTCAATAATGATATTTAAAATTGCTTTTGGCACTCTAAGTAAACTTGCAAAGCAGCCGAAATTAGGTATATTTAGTAACTTTTAAAGGTTATATGTTAATATAAAAAATTTTCTTTTTATGATTTTTTATTACGCCACATCGGCTAGCTGTGCCACAAACCTGGCACACATTTTGTTTAAGCAATATTAACATCAAAAGCATATGTTATAAAAGGCTGAGGGACTTGCAATTTTGAAATCACTAGGCATAAAGCCAACTATATATCTTATGAAGTAGATCTCCATGTGAAAAAGTATGAAAATTCTATTTGCATGTACTTTTGCTTTAGCATCTTTGGCCATGAAACTTTTAGCATCAGATGACAATACTAATTACATCTTATAGTCTTATACCTCCTTAACTTTTTCCCAGCAAAATATAAAGCATATAGAAGTATGTAGAAGTTCAGCTAACTTTTCACAAAAACTTAAGATATGTATATGCCAGAAGTTGTATATGTATGAGAGCGAATTTTTTCTTACTATAGGTCTTGTATTTAGGAAAGCAAGATGTCTAATAAGATCAAGGAATCTGATAAGTCCAAGATTCCTGATAAACTTGAAAAGTTTCTCGAAAGAAAAGATATTACTCTCAATTATCTCATCTCTGATGAGAAAGCTATTTTTGATGTAATGGTATTTAACAGTAATAATAATAAAGTTTTTACTCTTGTGAATATAATCAGAAACTATTGTCTAGATTGATTTCAAAATATTAATTCAACCAAGTTGGTTTTATATAAGGTTGGGTTCATGGCCAATAGTGTCATTAAGCTCACCTTAAAAAATAACAACATAATTATAGTAGAAGGATCAGTAGAAATGGGACTACAAGATATAATTTTTAGTCATTTTTCTGATCAGCCTAAACGTATCTTTTTCGATGAAAAGGAAATCAATGTTATTATGTATCCTCTCACTGAAACAGTGTTAGAGGTACTAAGTAAAGATAATTAGTATTTTTATTCCCATAAATTACCAGATTTTATAAAAATCACTTAGTAATATATAATAAAATTGATAATAATTTTTTTTATTTGAAAATAAATCAATTATAGTTTTTAAAAATATAATCAAAAATAAAATATCTTTGAAATGTTAAAAGAAATCTATATAAAAAGTAACATACAAAATAATTTTATATATAAAAATATAAAAAACATATAAAAAAGTTTTGCTTATACTTTACAATCAGAACATTTTTTTAGGTTTAAAAATACCAAATAAAAAAAAATTTAAATAAATTTTATTGGAAATTTATAAACTTTTGTGCAATATGAAAATCATCAATTTTTATATATATTACTAAGTATTTTTTATAAAATCTGATAATTTATAGTAGGGTAGTGTAGTCGCAATTTTATGTATTGTAAGCCAGCTTCTGGTGACATTTATTTCATAAATAAAAAGTATTATTATTTTATCGAATATATATGAGAAGTAGATCACATAAAATAATGCAATCTGTGTGACATAAAAACCTATATTAACATCAGTTCTTTCCCAAAATAAATTTTTATCTCACTTTGGAACGTACCACATTTTTTTTATCTGAGCCTATTATCACTATAAAAGCACTATGTCAACTATCACTCTCAGTTGTTTGGTTGTAAGTGAAAACCCTTATGATAATTCTTTTCCAAGTTAAGACTGTTGGGCATCTCAAGGATGCTATCAAGGAAAAAAATACACAAGCTTTCGCTAACATTAATGTCAAAGATATTAAGTTATGGAAGGTTAACATTTTCCTTAAAGAGCTAAACGAAAAACTTAACCACATCAATGAAAAAATTAATGTTAATATTAAGACAAACTTAAAGGTATAGAATTGAAACCTCTTTCGAAGATTAGCAAACATTTTATCTTCCAGTCAGCTGATGAATACATACATATAATTGTACAGCATCCTGTTAAAATGAGAGAAGTTCACTATACTGCAACGTATAGTCATTACAAGCCAGAAAAATTCTTGTGAGCAAGTAACTCATAGGCAAATAACCTTGTCAGCTTTGAAGACAAGACTTCGTACTTGTTTCACTTTTTTGGATGGAACTGGGATGAACATATTATTAATAATCATGAGAGTGACAGTGAAAAGAAACATTCAACTGTTCACTTAGTTAATGATGAGGATTTGATATATATAATTTGGTCTCAAAAATTCAAAATAGATCTTCCAATTATTATGAATACATGTAAGTAATGTTTAATATTAGCCATGTTTATTTTTTGTTATTCATGTAACAAATATTAACAGCTTTAATCTTGTATTTTCACAACAGTTCAACAACCATTCTCCTCATGAAGGTTTGATAAGATAAAAATACTCTTTGGCTTGAAGACAGATGATTATAATAAACTACCAACCTTTGTTGGAGGTGTTAAAGAAATGTTAGAAGAAATCCAAAATCTTGTTATAGGTGAATTTTTGAGACTATACAAGACATTCCAACATATTACTAGAGCTAACGAAGCTACCATTGTGAATATATTTCCCGTATCATTTATGATGTGACGTCAATATATGGAGGTGAAATAAAGGTTTATTTTCAGTATGAAATTTTAGAAAGTCATAGCAAAGGTCCTGTTGATTAGACTATAAAAATAGAGAATATCATTATCACAATCACCTTGGCGAAAAAAGAGGACATCAATCAAGGAATTGTATAGAATGCAATCCAATTGCAGACATCCATCTAGCATAATCCTAAAAAATAAACTTATGATACAGTATCAACTACTGTAGCTAGTTTCATTCAGCTCTGATAATAATAGTGAAGAAAAAGTGGATGTATTGTTAAATTCATTGTCTTTCTCTCCATTATCAATCAACAAGACTATATTGACCCATGACGACTTGGTTCGAGCAAATTAAATGGATGTTTGATCACTAGATTGAATTGCAGGAATTATTGAAGTGAAAATAAATAGTCATATATATAGACATTAGTATAGAAAAAAATTATCACATATCACGAGCAAAGTCCTAAACATTTGTATTTATTTTTTCACATGTATTAATAAAAATTTTTTATACATAACATTGAATATTTCCTATCATATAAAAAATGAACTTAAAGTATTGAAATAATGTATTACTGAGTTTGAAGCTGAGAATGCCAAACTTAAAGTAATTAAACAGCATAATGCTAAGCTTGAGACTAAGAATGCCAAGCTTGAACTATGGAGGCAATATATTACTCTGCATGAGAAAAAGAGTGCTAAGCTTAAGGTTAAAAGTGGTGACTTTATAATTGAATATTTTGATCTTAAAAATAAGATTGTGAAGCTCAAGACTAGTATTGAAGAACAAGAGCGAAAAAATATAGAACTTGAAAGTAGACTCACAATAATGGAACAGGATTCTTCGATAGTGGATAGATAGCCACAGAATGATTCACAATTTGAGAAAGCTATTATCATATCAAAGTTTGCAATAATTAAGATCAGTGGAGAAAATGGTGTAGTACTAGAGGTGGTAACAGTGCTTATTAATTCTGCAAAGTGCCTTAATGGCAAATTATTAGAGAAGAAAGAGGTAGATACATTCTTGGATGAAGTGCATAAGAAAAGTGTTGATAATGAAATAAGGCTACGCAATAAGAAAAAGAAACTTAAAAAAACAGAGCAGGCATCTTCTAACCAAAATCAAGAATCTGGTATTTTCTTTTCTGAAAAGATACCAAATCCTGTGACTGAAATTTCAGTCAGGACTCCCTGCCAAAATAGCCATAGGAAGAAAGGTGCAGAAAATATCGTATAATTGATAGCTGATGGAATTAAGAATAGTGTCCAATCGAGGAATAAAGCCATTTCTTGTGATATGATTTCAACTGGGACTCTCTGCCAAAATTCTTCTACAGTTCCATTGCTTAGTTCTGGAGGGATCCTTTCTCTAGCTCAATTATTTGATAAAGCGACTGATGCTGAATATGTCACAATTCATGCTAATTAGGAAGAGATTTTGTATTGGTATTATTATGGAAAAGAGTTTCTAATTCAGATTAGTATGATTGTACAGAATGATAAGGGCAAATCGGCAAAAAAAAAGCAAAGGGAATAATCTATGATAAATTATTGGAGCACCTTTCCATTCTCTGTAAAAAGAGATCTGAAGATATGAGTTTATAATTCCCAGAAATATCATGTAAATACTTGCAAGGGAAAACCTAGAAAGTCATAAAAATATACAATATATTTGAAAACTTAGGTATAGACAACATTAAGTATATCTTGACTTATAATGAGAATGCTATTTCAGAGTTAACTAATGATAAAGTTCAAGAGATTATAGATAATTTTTCCAAGCAGAAAGATAATTTCCCAACTCATGAAATTTCAGCTAGGGGCCCCTGCTAAAATCATGTAACCAAAAATTCTGAAACTAGCAAAAGAATTATAAATGCTCCATCAACTTTGAGGTTAATACATTAGCAAATGTATTATCTGCATCTCAATCTAAGCCAACTTGTGACTGCACTTATTTTCACAACAAGACATTGGATCAATATCCAAATTTATATAGGGAATTTAGTAGTGAAATTTTTGATTATTATGGCATTACCAATAAGACATCATGTTCATTATGCAAGTTAGATTATAATGATGAAGAAAGTATAGAGGGTAGATATAAAGCTGGATCCTATTTTATTAAATGTGAATAGCACAAAATTGAGATAGTTACATAGTCTCATTATTTTACAATACTATATTTTGTTCATATTTTATTGATATTTTTTTTTTTATAGAGTTAATTTATGTCAATTATACCTACTGTAATTTAAATTAATTTGCAATTATATAAAAAAGCAATATGAGCAAGTGTGATAAAGTATTAACCCCTAAGTATCTGAATTGGTTGCCAAATTAACTGGTTTATCATACATTTTGACAGATAAGATTTATTCAAATTTATACAAAAAATATAAAAAAAAAACTGGATATGAGCCATGGCAATTATCAAAAGTACATGCATCAGAAGTCATAAATTTGATGCCAGAAAATAAAGTATCATATAGTTGCCACTGGATATAACAAACCTTCCGTTCCAGAGAATTTAGTTCAATATAGAGTGAATTTGTTATATAATATACCGAACTTTTGGTAATTTTGGCCAAATTTATAGTGCTGGCCAGAATTATAATTTCGCTTAATATAAATTTTCAAAAAAGGTTATATTAATTACTGATAATTTTAGCCAGCACTATAAATTCAGTCTGAGTTAATACATAGTTACATGATTATTCATTATAGAAAATAAAATCAATATATGATTTCTATATCTGGATTGTTAAAGTGTGTTCAGTATACAGTATATAGCATATTATTATGGAAATTTGATATAACCAGTGTAATTAATTATAGAAAATTCAGTTCTGAAAACTTTGATTCAATATAACAAGTTTTTAATATATATAGGTTCGTTATAACCAGTGGCGATTGTATTTATTTTTTCCTGAGCAATATGAAGAAAAAAAGCCCATCACTTTCAAAGCCAGACCTGATCCAGAATTAATTATCAAATTCGTCTTAGAGCACTTCCCATACTTGAAATTCTGAAATAGTTTTAGAGAGATTGATAATTATAATTTTATATCTGCTCAGCTGTGAAATTTGTTATGCTCTATTTGCAATGGAAAACATGGGAATTATGGATTACATGATGAATGGTATAGGAATGGAATGAAATATTGTCTTACCTGCAATACTTCAAACAGTAAACTTAAGTTCACAATTTAGCATAAAGTTTATCAAGCTAGTTCTACATTTGTATTTATTCTTTCATCACTTGCATCTAGAAGTTAAATAAATAAACGGGGGGTTAACAGAACCCCAAACAATCTATGTATAGGTTAGATGAAAATTTCAAAATTTACTATGATCAATAAGCAAACTATTTTCAACTCTGCTAAGCAAACTCTCATTATGACTTAAGAAAATTTGGCTNTGCTAAGCAAACTGTTTTGTGACTTATATATATTAAGTAAAATTTGTAGTTTCTCTATATTAAACTCAAAATCAGCATTTAAACCCTACTTTATAAGATTAATTAAAGTTGTAGAAAAAACAAAATTACATATAATATTCAAATTTCAAAAGTATATAAAAGTTAGTTAAGGGTCACAATTAACTTTCGTACTTTAATTTTGCATTTTTAGCAGTTTCTCTATATTAAACTCAAAATTAGCAACCAAAATCTACTTTATGAGATTAATTAAAGTTGTAGAGCAAATAAATTACACGTAATACTCAAATTTCAAAAGTATATAACAGATAGTTAAAACTCATAATTAACTTTTGTATTCTGTCTGATTTTGCATTTTAGCAGTTTCTTAATATTAAACTCAAAATCAGCATTCATAACCTATTTTTTGAGATTAATTAAAGTTGTGGAGCAAACAAAATTGCATATACTATTCAAATTTTAAAATTATACAACAGTTAAAAAATGTCAAATTTTACTATAAAAAAACATCAAAAATTATAAAAAAATTACTAAGTAAAGTAAATGCAACTTTTAATGATTGATGCAGAAATGGTATTGTAAAAACAAAANTTNGNAAAANAAAAAAACACTTATTTTCCCTTCCTTCCACCTCCCTTTTTAACTTCTATATATCATTTTTGGTATTATGCAAACACATATACATTTTAGACTTTGTTACGTAAAAATTTGTTATGCGATCATATATAATTTCATTGCACGATCACATATAAAAATAGATTAAATTTTGTTACACTGTCTTATATAAAAATAGATTAGATTTTGTTACACCGTCACATTAAATTTACATGTTAATTTTGATTATGTGCCTTTAATTTTAAGGGGTATATTTTAAAATATTTGACGTCATATAACATATTCTATATATTTCAAAATAAGTTTCTGCTATGCAAACACATTACTGAATCAAATTTATATGTCTTGCTATGTAAAGTTAACCCTTTAAATAAGTAAAAAAAAATCTCACTAGGGGGTAAAAATTTTCTATATTCAATAAGCAAACTCAAATCCTACCTATTCATATATTGTTTGGGGTCTTAGATCAACACAAAGTTACATACACTATTGGTCATGAGACCAAACTATCACCATAAGTAATTTTATATGTACCTTATAAAAATATGATCTTATCTCATGTTTAAAATGAAAGATCAATAATCTATGAAAAAAAATTGATGATCGGTAATGAGCAAATGCGTAACTATCTGAAAATATAATTTTTGTCAAAGTTTTATGTCTATATCTTTTAAAAAACTTGATCAGCTATTTGAAATACCTCAAAACTATATAAAATTTTATTAAATATATAAAAATAATACACAATAAAAGAAGAAAATGCTATTTTTAAACATTTTAAATAAAAATATTTATCCCTTAAACCGTAAGCAATTGCGGGCAAATTTGTCCGCAAAACGGTTTAAGGGATAGTTTTTTATTGAGATCTCAAAAAATAAAGTGTGTAATTTCTATTATCAAATAATAAAAAGCATATAAAACTAAGAATAAAACAATCAGTGGTCTAATTTGGATAAAAAAACTTCGCCTATATAAAGCTAATATGAACAATTTAACTTTTTGGATCGGCTGCTTTCCTGTATATATGTGCTGAAAAAAATAAAAAAAAGTGAAAATTTAATATGAAATTTTGCTTGTGTAACTAATTTATGAGGCGACAGTTCAGTTTATTATTGATCAGCCTGTATAACTTATGAGTTGTACCCCCCCATTAATATCTCCTAGTTTGCATATATTAATAAAGTACTGTGAATATTCTTCTTGCTTATTACCTGATGTGTAAAAAGTTGATGTTAGAGACTGATCACGAGTCACAATCTCATAAATATATAGCATGTGATTATAAATTTTTGTGACTTGGCGCATCTGATCTTCTTCATATTATCATGTATTATTTTCATCAAACATACGTAAAAAGTAAAAATGCAATTATTGCTTGAATATTTCAATGCTCTTAAATATGGTGGTAAGGCAAAATGCAGGAATAATCTTTTTTTGACAGTTTTTATAGCTTAACCTGTCATTTGTGAAAATATATAGCTTTTTGGGAGCAATTAGAGAAACCTTCACTTAAGAATTTCTTGGATTTCTGTTCACATGAAGGCGATTTAGAACAAGAGGAAATGGAGCACAATTGATATGTGGGTAAACTAAACACTATTCTCAAATATCATGTTAAAACGTCTGAAATTGGAAAGGAAGTGCAACAGATATTAAAGAATTTTTAGGTAAAAAATATAATATTTTATTTAGGTTATACTGCCACCAATTACTCTGCTGGCTGCGTGCTTGTTCACTGGTGTTTCTGATATTTTCTTTATATGTAAGATGATTATTAATTATCATTATTTAATTCAATCTTTATAAGGACGAAAAAAAATCAAAGGAAGTAAATAGTTTTTGGGATCTGCAGGTTAAGTAACAAAATATTCATATGAACCTTAAATTGGTTAAGAAAAGAAGGAAGTTGCTTGAAAAGGAACAAGTAAGTTTTTTCGAAATGAGTGGCTTTTGCTTTTTCTACACTTTCTATACCTTCTAACAACATTGTTTAAATGAAGGATGAACTGAAAGACTGGATTTGTCTCAAACAGGTTAGTATATTACATTTCATTACATCTAATAATCTTGATGATATTATAATGCCTGAAAGTTAATTTCATTTTAGACTCGACATGTTTTGGTTGCGTCAATAGAAAGCCAGAATCAGTGTTTTTCAGTACAAAGAACATTCACCAGAAAGCGCTTGTTGGATAAATCTAGTGAGCATATCTATAAGGAGTCAGTAATGATCAATTCTTCAAAGTTGATTAATTACATGACTTTTTTTTGATTTAATATATTGTTTTGTTTGTATTTACAAATTTTGCCATAATTAAAAGCACATCAAACTAGATACGGAAAAAATATTTTCAATTATCACGAATCTGATGAACCAGAATATGAACCCAAGAGGATAAGCAGAAAAAGTAATACCCATTATTCACAGGTAACAGAATCTCAGTATTTAACACCATCAATGATGGAAGTCGCTGAATTCCCAAGCTCAAATTCAGATTTAAAGAATTTAGACAGATTCAAGGTATTGTATGTATAATCATCCAATTCTAACCTACTTTTAAAAACTATCAAAAATAAAAGCACAAGATCACAATATGTCCGTGATGACTCTAGTTTTCGTGAAAGCATGCTATGTTCAAGTCCAACTCATTCAGTTACAAATACTTTAATAAAGATGCCTAATAAACCAATTATTACGAAGGCTACATATAATGAATATTTTTCTGCACATATAATATGTGCTTTCAATTCAACAGTTCATTTTGTCAAGGCAACTATTGGAGAGCAAATGTATGAAAAAGTTATAAGTATACTCCAGATGGAAAATAAATTAGTTATAAATGATTCAATAATCAAAAAGTTCAATAATATATTTAATAACATATTTTAATCAAGTTATTTTAAAATCGAATCTAAAATAATTTTGGAAACAAAGATTGATGATAATCAAACAACAGATAAAGATAGGTTTATATTCTTCATACAATATGCATTACTAGGCTTTGTCTCAAAGTTTAAGTTTATGTTGCCAATAGTTTTGGATCGTGATATGCTTGAACGATCTTATATCATTGAAGTTCTGTCACCAATTCTTCTCACATTTCACAAAGCATTTTCTGATGTAAAATATATGTGGGTAGAAAAGGATGTAAGATTCATAAAAGAGTCGAATATTATGTTTACATGTAATTTTGGAAAATGAAAAACAGATTTACTTATTCTTAGATTGTCAGATGCAAGAGAGCTTTTGAATGTCGAAGTGTCTAGACCTCCTTACAGATCTACAAAAAAACACATGGTTGGCGATATTAATGATGGCTATTTGTAGTTTATGTCGACTCCTTAGTAATAACCTTTATTGCAACATTGATGATGTCAAGAATGTTAAAACTTACAGCATTCAAGTTATAGTAGATCGACTTACGTTGTTTGCTGTTTCTCTAGCAGACAAAGATTACAAAGAAAAATTTGTTCCTTTATTCCAGGTAATGATTGTTCTAAAAATCTAAGAGAGTAGTTATATCTACCAGATGATGATATTTCATTTATTACTAAAGAAGATATGGATGAAATATTTCTTTCATGTGAGATTCTATTTTACTGTATATAGCGATCTTTATCATTTACAACAAAATTGGTGTTGTTGAATTATTTGTAATTTCTTATGTAAAATAATTTAGTCAGTAGTTATTTGTTGCTGTAATGCGTAAAGTATTTTTAGCTGCATACAATTTTGATTTATAATGTGGTAGTGTATATTAAAAATCAAAAAAAATATAGTCTTTCAGCCCTTGGAAAGAAAATTAGATAGGTTATTGCGCTACAGTCACGTGATTTTTGCTGACAGGCCGTCAGAGAATTTGAAACACAAAAATATATATTTAATAAAATCCTTCCTTTAGATTATTTTTGCCTATCAATGAATTAACCAGAGGTGCTTTACATATGCTTATCAAATAAAGTATTCACATATCGGGCTTTTCTCCTTTTTTAATCTTCTAATGTTTTTTTAATCAATGTATGCTACATGTGGAATGATGTATGATTTGCATGATAGTCTATAATTTTTTTACAGGGCCAATTTAGCTGAAGACGTTATGTATAAATGTATGTAAATATAAAATTAGCTTAGCTAAGATATAACCCTATATAAATCCTGATATGCTTGTAATAAATAAAAATAAATTTGGATTTATTAGAGTATACTATTGTTAAATTAGCTAAAATTAATAAAAATATTATAAAATCAATAAAATCATTGTAATCTGTTATAATAATATGGATTTAGATGGTAGAGCCTATTCTAAGATATTTGGAGTAAGTTGTAGTAATGTAAACTATGAAGAATATAGAAGAATAGTTAATGCAATATAGCCTTTAACAAAAAGACGTAATCACAAAACACCAGAAATGTGGTGCTCTTGTATTTGTGATTAGGTTCTGATCGGTAATGGTAATTACCGAACTGAACTGATCAGTTTCAGTATCAGATCGGTATCAGTTTTGCAATTTACTGAACTGAATTCTTTAGTAAATATACTGATCGATTTCAGTAATTTTGGTATCAGTATCAGTTTTATGATTTATTGAACTGATTTACTGAAATTTTTATATACTGTATATATATAAATTAGCAATCTACATCGATCTTATCAATATTTTTTTTTAATTTCATTTTTTTTCATACTTCTTTTTTTCTCTATACTTTTCTTTTCTTTGTAATTTTTAATTTTAATCTTAATTTTAATTAATATTCAATAATAAACCATTAATGACATATAACCAAACTGGAGAGGCAGTGAACAATAACCAAAATAAACATGAAGCAGAATCAGATATAAATGTTGAAAAAACAAATACAAGAAGTAATACTAAGCATAGTTGGGCTTGGGCTTATTTTGTATTTGATAATATAATAAAAAAAGCATCTCAATTCAATAATAAACTTTTTAAAGTTTCTTTATTATATGCCTATTAATAAAAATATATAAAAAATAAAACATTAACATATTTAATATTACAGATAATAAATGTTTTATCATTATACTTACAACTGGCTCTGCTAAATTATTTATTACTTCGTGAAATGTAGGTTGTCTTTGTTGACTTTTTTCTTTCGTTAAATTATGTTTATTTTTTAAATAACCTGTCAAATCCCTTTATTACAAATTATTAAAGCTTTGCAGTCATAAAATATGATCTCCCTTTTATATGTATAGAATCTAAAGATTTTAGGAAAATGATTTGTTTTTTACATAAGAATGCATTTATACCATCTGCAAACACTATTAAAAATAATACAATAAAATTTTTGAAGAAAATCAAAAGAAAATTCATTCTATTTTACAGGTTATATATTTGTATTTTTTCTAATAATATTTTTATTTGAATTCTACTAATTATTATTTTAATTTTATAGAATATGTCTAGCAAAATTTCTTTTACGATTGATGGCTGAACATCTTCAAATAACATATTATTTTTAGGTATAACAGCCCATTTGATCACAGATAAATGGGAATTAAAGAGTTTTTTTCTAGATTTTGTTAAGCTTGATGGTCTACATTCAGGAGCTAATATTAAGGAAGCTTTTTTAAAAAGTTTAAGAAGTTATGATATTAAATCAAAGGTTAGTTTTATAAATAACGATAATTTAAAAACAGAAAAACAAAGTTAAAAAAAGTTTTCTATATAGATTTTTGGCATAACCACAAATAATACTAGCAGTAACATTATGTTCTTATAGGCTGTTCAAGCAGAATTAGCTGAAAAATCTATTAATTTTAATAGTGAAGATAAACATGTATGCTGCTTTGCCCATGTAATGAATTTAGCAGTACAACAAATCCTTGTTATGCTTAAAGTCATAAAAGGTAATGAATCATCAAATGAAAATAATGGTCTTATACATAAAGTAGATTTTTTTTATTTTATTTTATTTTCTTTTTCTTTATTTAATTAATAATTAATAAATTTGTTAATTATATTGTTTTTAGCTTCNTGCTCTCATNAAAAAAATAAAAGCATNNCCTNAACAACAAGAAAAATTTCTAGCTCAATGTAAAGCTGCAGATATTTCCAATTTAAACGTAATACTAGACGTACGTGTGAGGTGAAATTCAACTCACAATATGCTTATGAGAGTAAGAATTCTCAAAGAAGTAAGTTTATTATTTTAATTTTTAATTTTATTTTAATTAATTTATTAATAATTTTATTTTTTTAGACTCTTAATACATTAAGTAATAGTGACTCGAACCTTCGTACTTTTGCAATAAGTGAAGAGGAATGGGACCGTCTTGCCAAAATAGAGGAATTATTAAAGGTTTAATTTAATATTATATATTGGATTTTGTAATTTATTGCCATAGCGATGCATCGCCAATATCACGTGATTCATATTCCGGCCAGAATTAAATGATCTGCAATAAAATTGCCTTTTTGAAAATTTAGCATAACCCAAAATTTTAATTTTTGAGAGAAATAAAATTGCCTTTTTTGGATCGTATAATGTTACCAAATATTCAAATAAGGAACTTTTAGCCAGCGTTATAAAATTTGGGCAAAATTAAATATGTGATAAATAACATGTGATAAATAGTATTTATCACACTGAAAAAATTCTAAGTTCCTAGAATAAATAGTAAAAATGGAAAACTACGGTGTGATGTGGGGGTAACAAATTATTATCTAGGGGATAGATAAATAACGGGGGGTACAACTCAAGGGTTACACAGGCTGATCAACAATTACCGGAACTGAAGTCTCGTAAAATAGTTACACAAAATAAAATTATATATTAAAAAGCGCTAAAATTGTGAAAAATTTTAATTTTTTCGATAAAAACACGTAGAAGAGCAGCTGATTTAAACCGTTGAGATCATATATGCTAACTCTACATATGCGAAGTGGTTTTATTCAAATTGGGCTAGTGTAGCTTTCTACAGGTTACTTTCTTTCTGACTCAAAAGGCGTAAATTCACAAATGTACTTTATAATATTCAAAATTTTATTTGATTTTATAGCCAAATTGCGGTTTTACAGTAGTCTACAACGCAAACATACATCTTTTTGATAGGGCTTCTTCACGAAATTGGGTTCCTTTTTTCAGGTGGTCAAAAATCAAAGGTATTAAAACCTTTTTTCTCTTATTTTTAACATTATCCCCAAACGCCCAAAGCAACCATTGCAACTCCGCTACTTGAAATATCTTTGAAAATACTTCTTCAGCATCATCTAGTTTTGCCCAAATTTGAAGCTGTCCCAAACCAAGTAATGGATCTTGTGGAATATTTTCTTTTTTAATTAAAGTAGATTTATTTTCTTTTCTTGGGATAGTTTGAGTATCTTTACGATGGGTTTTCAAATTCTCTCGAAGGCTTGAACTTCCTTTCTCAGGAATGAGATTGTTAAATCTTCGCCATGTTTTTTGTCTACTTCTCATATAGATAGAAATAATTCGTTCATAAAGAAAGTTCCTAACTTCATTTTTTAACTCATATTTTTCAGTTGTTGTAGGTTTACAAGTTAAAACCTGTTGGCTGGCAAAATCAAGAAGTATATTAAAAGATTGTAATAATGGTAAGTTGCTGAGTAAACTGTTGCATATATATTGAAGGATATTTGGTCCTAACTCCTTATGCTTTTCAAATAATAGAAGAATTAATGATTCCATTTTGTACATGAACTCTAGAAATTCTTGACCAGGAATCACATTTGTTATTTGTGATCGAACATCCTGCTCATATACCACTTGTTCTGAACTAAGAATTTCAAAGTGAGTGCAAATAACTTTGAACTGTGGATGTGATTTTGTTTGTTTATCACTTTTGGTCAGCTTATAAACGACCCATCCAACAATGTAGGAGAATTTTGATGCTTCGGTTGGTTCTAAAACAATAATATTTTCAGGTGTTAAATTACAATCTGCAGCTTGATCTTTCTTAATGATCTTTTTTTTAAATGTATGTTCTATAACTTTTTGTAGAAGTAAATATGCGACCAGTCTTAGAGTTGAAGAAGTATGTAATTTAGTTACTGTCAAAAACTCCTCATACCAGATACCAGAGCATTGATAATTATTCAGATAAAGTTCAAGATGGGAACTCCAAGTTGCAAACCACTGAATACCTGGTTTTTTTGGAATAGCCTCACAAGATATTTTTTTGATAGTATTTTGCCATGATTGTAATAATTTATCAACAGAATCCAAATAAAGTAAAACTTCAAAAAGTTTGCATCGTTCAGTTTGAAGTTGATAAACTTTAGTATTTTCACAATTAACACTATCATTAGAAGATTTTGATAAAGATTTAAATCTTCCCATAATTAAATTATCGGAAAGAAGGCTTTCAAAAATCCCACAAGAAAAGGTTGATAATTGTAATAAACGAGCATTATAATTTTGACATAAATTATTTTCTTTGTCTTCTTCACAATGTTTTTTATTTTTTCGATAATCTCTAATAAAAATAAAATTATTAATCAATAATTCTTATCTATCATTAAAACTTTTAAACAATATATACCTTCTCATTAAAGAAGTAATGCCAGTTCCTGTAGAATTAGCTACTCCATAATTGACACTTTTTATTTCGGAAGAAATCAATGATGTAATTTGAAATTTATTTAAAGTGTGTCCATATGATTTGAGTGTCTGTGTTGAAGAATCTCCTCCAAGTTCACGAATAGTACCAAAAAGACCTTCCAGCATATCTTGTGATATACGTCGTGGTTGAATTATTGAACCTGGATATTTTTTCAAAATAAATTCTAACATTTCAAGAAAACCATTAATAGATAAAATTAAGTCAAATTGACATTGTGGTGAAATCCATTCCATAGGTCCAACTTTTTTTCTTTCACCATTTATAAACCAATCACGAATTTCTTTTAAGGTATTAACACGAGAATCATCCATAGAGCGAAAACAAATTTTACTATGCATTATCTCACGATATTTTCGTGCATATTTAATAAACTCCTTTAAAAAATTAAAATTATAAAATTATTAATTTAAATTTTTTAAATTTTAATTATAAACATACACATTTAAAACTCTTACCCTTGTTCCTTCTGATATATCTTTAAGTTCTTTAATAGATGCTAAAGCATTTTCAACTTCCTTTGAAAAGGTATGTTCTACAAGATCCACTCGCATTTTACTCCATGATGTAAGCCAAATATGTCTTTTGGTAAGTTTTGTAACTTTTGCTGTTGCATTTTGATTTGTATATTCATATACACCTTTTATATGTTTCCAACTAATTTCCTTCCCATTATACATTATTTCTCTGGCATTTTTTTCACCTGTATGACTTTTTGATAAGTTGTTTCTAAGCTTTTTGAATACATGTGTCGGATCGCTAATAAAAAACCACTCATCTCCAGTGACAGGATTAATTGTTTTATGACTTGCTAGAAGTTTTTGATCATCATAAATAGGTCGAAGAAATTTAATAATATGATAATTAAAAACCTTCCATCCTTCATTAACTCCTTCTGCATTAGTAATTTCAATAGATAATGTAGATTCACTTGAATCAAAATTAGTTATTTTTCCTAAATACCATTGATTATCTTTTGGACTTTTGAATTCACATAATTCATTAATATCCCATTCTAATTTTAAAGGCATTGGTGGACGAATATAAGTTCGATCAATTGTAATTTTTTCAGAGTCATTATAATCATGTAAACATATTGTAAATTTTGTTTTTTCATAATTGCTATCTACAATCTTTGCTGCATAAAAAGACTTTTTATCTTTATTAAAATTAACTTCTACTATATCATTAGAAGACCAGGTTGATGCATACCAATCAAAACTTTTTATATGAGTTCTATTCTCTCCTGCACCATCACAAATTGAACCATATGTATGTATGCCAATGCATTCTAACTTTGCTGCAAGATTAAATAATATAGTGTTTAAATTATGTGCTGTAATTGTATTAATACCATAATAAGCAATTGGAAAAGCAAAATTATGAGTTGCTGAATGCCAAACAATTTGATGAACTTGAGTTGCAAGATTTTGTTCTTGTTTTTCGATTATAGAATTAGGTAATAAATTGGTTTTTTCAGATGTTGTAATCTCATGTTGACATTGCAAAGCAAATAATTGATAATCTTGCATTTCATCATCAAAATCTAAATATCCAATATAACAATTATCACGTTGACTCCAAAGAAGACCTGTTTTAAATATTTATTAATAAAATAAAATAATAAATTTTTCACATGCATTTTAAGAATAAATAAATACCTTTCTGAATTTTAAAAGAGTCATGAGAAAAAAATCCTACTCGTCCATATCCCCAAATATTATTTGTTGTTAAGCTTTCTAATATTTGAAAAGCAGTTTTGTCTTGCCATCCTGAACATTGTTCACCTTCATTAATATAATTTTTAAGGGTAGAAATTGATGGCAGACGCATTATTGTTTTCATTGCATTATAAGCTGCTTTTCCAGATCTGCTATATACAGATATTGCCCAACGTAAAAACCTATATTAAAAAAATTAAATACATTAGTTTTTTATTATTAAAATAATATAAGAATTGAATTCTTACATTGGATGATATCTTGTTCCATTTGGCTTTTCACTTTGAATACGAATAAGTTCTTGGAAAATAGGATGAAGATTTGAAGTATCTATGTTTTTATTTATAACATTTTTAATAACAGTATGGGTAATTTTTGACATATTATCAGATATTTCTCCTCCTTCATTTTCTATTTTCTTTTGTAAACAATCTCTTATATTTGCAAGAGTTACATATTGTGTTTTAATAAGTTTTTTTTGATGTTCAATTTTTTCTATAAGAATCTCTTTAGAAGCATGTGCAATTTTTACAGAATTTACACCAGCTAGAGATCTTCTATGAATTTGTTGCATTGTTTTGTAAACTTTTTGACAATCATCACATGTATTCCCCTCTTTTATTATAAGTTTACAATAAATATGCCGGTACGCTTCATCTGGCTGATTTTTGTTTTCTAAAAAGGCAAAGGGAGTATGCTCTTTATCATTGCTGACCAATTGGTCTCCTCGAATTTGAACCACATTTTCAAATCCTAAAATTAAATATTCTTAAATAAAAATAAAAAAAATAAGCTATACAAATAATTTGACTGTAAATTACATACCAACAGTACTTTGTCCATAACAAACTTTAAGANAAAAAATATATTGGATAAGATTGCTTATTTCATTAAGAGTTCTTTTCATTGCTTCAACAGGAAAAGGAAGATTTGCTTCTTTCAATACTTGATCAAACACCCAAACTTTATAGCTAAGAAAAATACCCTGAGCAAAAATTAATATTTTTTTTTCTAATTTTTTTTTGTTATTAAAAAAATGAAGTTCAAGACCTTCATTAATCTCTCGTATAACAGTTCCCATAAATTTTCCTCCTGTTAAACTTTCTTTTTGAATTAAAGAAAGAATATCTTGAATATTTGTGTAGGTGGATACTTTCCAGTATGAATTTGACTCACTACGTAAAATTGATCCAATTGATGGACCAGATGGATTAGGTTCCAAAAAAATGGTTGCAAGAGCTGATCGATAACCTTTAAATAGTCCTCTATTTTTTAATCCAATCATCCATTGGGAAAATGTTTCATATTTACGATCATTTATAACACTATATACATATGCTTTCTTTTCTTTTGCATCATAAAAAAGTACACCTTCAAAATATTTATTTAATCTTGGAAAAAAATATACTTTTTTCCCCTTAAGGTCTGGTCGAATATGCAAAAGTTCTTGTAATGATTCAGCCTTTTTTCGTTCTTCTGTAGATATACTATCGGTATTCTCAAAAGGCTGCTTCCTTTTACTCTAATTATGCAAAGACTTATTAATATTGCTATTTTAAAACATTTATNATAATATTTTTCTTTTTATTGCTCACCATTTTCAACTTGTCATAAAGTTTTGTTAAATTTTATTCAATTTAAGTAGCTGATTAAGTTTATCTCAACAGCTAGAAGCGCGATAAAGATAAAATTCGTTTTGTATATAGGTGAGTATCGTGTCTTTATGGTATGATCTGTTTGTCTCACGATCACTTTATTTTTATTTAAATCTAACGTCAAAATTTTACATTTATAATGATCATCATATAGTAATATTAATAAATTATATATAACTTCAGTTCCGGTAATTGTTGATCAGCCTGTGTAACCTTTGAGTTGTACCCCCCGTTATTTATCTATCCCCTAG
>QKYT01000449.1:51981-74049 GCA_003550305.1 Glomus cerebriforme | reverse complement strand
AAGTTTGATGGTATGTCTGAAGATCTGTACAGGATTATCATATTGCACGCAGATCTGCAGACTAAAAAATTTGCCGATGAAGTTAGTAATGCAGCAATTTTCAAATATTATAAAAAATAAGTTTATAGCTTAATAAAAAACTCCCAAAATTCTTAATGTGGCTGTATTTTTAGTCACTTTACAAGTTTACTTAAAGATTAGAAGGGGTTTTAAAAGTCATTTTTGACTTTACATATAAAAAAATAAAAAAATTCTTCTTTACCAATCATTTTCAAAAATAGTTAGATTAATTTTAACAAAAAAAAGTGGTTTATTAAAATAAATAAAAAATGACCTTCAAAATTACCTTTGCTACTCTAAGTAAACTTGCAGAGTGTACAAAAATACATATATTATATCTTTTTTTTTAAAAGCTTTATATATTGAGAAAATATTTTTTTGCAAAATTTTTTTGCGTTACAATTAGTTAACTGCATCACCAACCTGGCACACATTTTAGACATATATAAAAATAATAATATACCTCATTGCAAATCATATGAATTTAAATCCAGGTGAAAAATAAATTAAATTACACAATATAATCTTTAATGGGCAAATTTAGTATTTTTCAGATAATTATCATTATAAAAATTTATGTAGAAAACCTAATAAAAGGATGTGAATTATTTTAAAAAAAAGAGATTTATGACCATTAATAGGATTAAAAGTATATTGTGATAATAATAAATATAATATTAATTTTTAATGTTATGTATGATATATTCTTTCAAACTAACCTAATTTTTTTAATACTAAATCTTTAATTTAAGAGATTATTGAAGCAAAAGGCTATAAAGTAATTTTATTTAAAATTTTATTGTGAACTTAATTATATCAAAATATATTAGAAAGCAGCTAAAAGATATGCTTATTAATATTGTAATTATAGTTGAATAGGATTATAGAAAGTTATTCTGCTTACATTAAACTTAATTCCTATTAATCATATTAGAAAATATACTAGAAAATCTGTACAATATATGGATTATTATAAAAAAGGTTTAAATACTAAATAGGCTGAATATGCTGTAAAAAAATTTAAGTTATATAAAGTGATACTAAATTTAATTTTGATAAATATTGATAATTTATATAATTAAATTCTGAATTATGATTGATTTAAATGTAAAATTATGTGATTTATTATAAAGGACGTTAGGTTTTGGTGACCTGTCACCATGACGACCCCTATAATTCTGGCTAAAATTAAGTGATTAGCAAAAAATTATCCTTTTTTGGAATTTTGTGTAATGCAAAAATTTGATTTTTGAGAGAAATAAAATTGCCTTTTTGGATTATATAATATTACATTGATTCCAAATAAGAAAATTCTGGCCGGCATTATAAAATTTGCTAAAATTAATAGTGTAATGAATAACATGTGACAAATAGGCTTTTTTATGCCGAAAAAATTCTGTCCCTAGAATAAATAGTAAAAATAGAAAACTAGGAATGTGACACAGAGATGACAAATTATTTGTATATGAAGTCACGTGACAGGGGGTCACCATGGCAACCGGATCGCCAATTCCTTTTTTCCTATTATAAATATATGATAAATTATATAAGCAAATAAATTTGGACCTTTAAGGGTAAAGTAAACATGTATAATATTTCATGTGTAAAATTTTTTTAGTATAACAATAACTGATCTTCATGTAATAGTTGTAATTTTGGCAGAAATTAAAAATTTAAAGAAATTACACGTTATATACTATAAATTTTATTACATATTATTTAACAAAATAACTCCAAGTTTGCATATTAGCATTTGCTTGTATACTTCGAACCACGCTGACAATTACAATACTGCTTGATAAATTTGTACTGCCTTTAAATGATTTTTGCAAAATTATTTTTTCTTAAACCAAACTACAAATAACTAAATTTGCTAACACAAATTAAACTAATTCTTTAGTTTTCAATACCTTTCTTTTTTCAGTTGGGTATACTGGCAAAGTATCCCATTTTTTTTGTTTTATTTTCATCATTTTTCCACCTTTAAATATATCAACCACATCCTCTGGACTAATTTGTTCTTCTTGTGTAAGAAACTCTATTACTTCTAATAATTTCATTATTTCTTCCTTACCATCAAGTAATTTTAGTTTATTAGCAATTCTCTTAATGCAATTATCACATTTGTTACATACAGGCGGTTTATTTTCATCTGGCCATATTTGATACTGCCAAATTAGCTGTTGGCGGCATTTATACTGTGAAAAATTTTGTTTACAGTTCATTTAGGTTTATTAGTTAAATTCTGTTCATTGGCTATAATAGACTCCTTACTAAAAAAAACCAGTTAGCAAATAATAACTGATAAAGCAAAAAGTTGGCAAAGTATATGGAAAAATTACATTTCTTAATATTCTGCTATTATTGAATAATTTATGCACATATTTTTTTTACTAAAAAATATAATGTGCATTGCAGTGTTTCTATTATGTTCTGCACATCCAGCTTCTTGAATAAGATTTGCTGCAAGACATATGTATAAATTAGAATAATTTGATAAATAAAAATAAGATAAAACAATATATTTACTTATACTTATTGGTGCTTCTGCGTGAATAACAACAAGTATATTATTTGAATTGATATCCATACCAAATGCAGATGTTGCAACCATTATTTGTGTATTATTAGATTCAGTTTTTCATTGCTATTTCTCTTTCATCATCATGTAAACCACCATGAAAATAATCTATTGAAATATCATTCAAACTTTCTTGTAATTTATTATGTAAGCATTCACAACTGGAATGTATTACACAATATATAATAGTTCAGCCATGTAAATTTTTGTTTATTATTTCTATAATGTTAGTAATATATTGATTACAAATTTCTTTTCATTCAAAAATTATCTCTAATTAATGACTTGTAGAATTATGAATTAATGAAAATTTATCTTCTTCAATAATTAAATTTATAAGAATTTCATCTACTTCTAATCGAGTACACATTGCTGTAAGTAACATGATTGGTGCTAATTTCTATTGTTATTTTAACATTCCAAGTTGTGTTCAAGCTTTTTTAAAAAAAATAATAATAATTTTATTTTATAATTACTAAAGAATTATAAGTATTTTGTTGTTATATTTACCTAAAATCCTGATATGCTATTATACAGTGTGCTTCATTAATTACAAAGCGAACTTTCTTTTGCTTATAAAGTTGTGAAATAAATCTGCAAAATCCTCCATTGGATACCAATTTCTCAGGTATAACAAATAGTATTTTTATCAAACCACACGCTATTTCTTCAAATATTTTTTCTTGAATATTAGTTCCTTGTATTAGATTAACATATAAGATTACACATGGGATGCCTACTTTTATAAGTTCTCGCTATAAAAAGAAAAGAAGTAAGTGTAAAATCTGTTATGCTAATATAATAATAAAATAATGATAAATATAACAACTTTTTGATCCTCCATAAGTGCTTTAAGAGGACTAAATACAATAATAAGACTTTTAGAACAAATAGCTGATAAAGCATAACATAGAGTCTTTCCTCCATCAGTTTTCATGAATACAAATGTATCATTACCATTCAAGTAAGCATTAATTGCTTCTGCTTGTCCATTTCAAAACTTATCAAAACCAAAAATTTTTGTTGCAGCAAGTAAGATAAGTATTTCTATTTCAGATGTTTTTGGCTATTATTCTTTAGATATATATTTATCATTAACAATTTGATCCTACAAGCCTACATTCATGTAGAATAAACAAAGATCACACAAGCTATATAAACTTTTTTTTGCAAAGGCATGATATGTAACACACTTTACAATAATTCCAAAATCTGTTAAAAGTTCACCAAATGATAGTCAAAATATATCTTCACGAATTTATTCAGATACTTTACTTTTATAAGATACCAATTCCTATAATAAAAAAAATTTGTTAATAAGTTTTATATAATTAAATAAAAAAAAACTTACAATTACCTTATTAAAATCAAAGCTGGTAAGTTCTTTTTTTTCATTTGCATATTGTTCTTTCCTTGTTTCATTTCTTTGTTAAATTGTATTACGATTTTTAATAACCTGTTGGGATTTTTTCTGAACAAATTTCAATATATTACATGCATCAGAATATGAAAAATCTATTCTAGTAGCTATTATACTTGAAATTATTGTATCTAATCCATCATTTTGATCAATCACTGCCAATGCATGCCAAGTACTATATGAAGCCCAATAGTCAATTCACTTATCCAAATATTTTAGGATTTTTCTATTAAATATTTCATTATGAGAGGTATGAAGTGTGGTTACAAGTTCTTGACCAAATGGTATACAAAAAATTGGTATAATAACATTTCTAAAATTATCTATTTCAGTTTGGGTATAATTTTTTAAAGTTGATCCTTGTAATTGTAATTCTGGATTATTTTTCATCCAACAAATATCATTCCAACATATACTATGATCATCAAGTAAATGCCAGATTAAACCTTCTACTTGTACGTATCACATTTCTTCTTCAGTTAGTACATCATCTTGATTGTTTTTTTTCTGGAGTCCAGCACTAAATATGCAGGAATTGAAGTACCTCATAATATGTTGTTCAAAAGGGTGCCAACATAAATATTGTTTTTTCACTTTTGATATTATTTTTTATAAAATATTAGTAAAGAAAGTAAATATTATTTATAATAATTTTTCTTTTTACTTACTTAAATTTTTTCGAATGTTTTTGCTAATATACTTTAGATCAGCAAATATACGGCTTACTGCAGAAATACATGCTAAGGTTCTATTAGTCTCAAGATTACCATCCACACATATATGTATAGTAAAATCAGTTTCTTCTAATATTGGTATTATATCATTTAATAATGCAAGTAGGATTGCATGCTCCATTTGTCTAAAAGTTCTATCAAAGTTTCCTTTATGCACAATTTTTGAAGAATCATTATACTTTACTGAACGAGAATTTTCTATTGTATGAAATGCAATTACAGGTTGATAATTATAACCTAAAAGTAGATTTAGTTTTAGTTTGTTTATTTTATTTATAAACCATGTTGCTAGTTCTATATACCAGGAAGATTTTCTAAATATAAAAACTTGTCACTGGCTTGATGTGTATTGTGAGAATATGACCATGAGCAATTAAAACCAATAGACAATACTTTTTCTTGTCCTGGTAAATAAATATTTTTTAAATGATCAAGAATTTCAAGTAAAATTGTTTTACTACTTTGTTTTGTGCTTTCAATAATAGGTTTATACATGTGATTTTAATAATTATGGTAAGATTGTTTGCTACATTAGTTTATTATTTCAATTGTTGCTAATGCATTTTGAAATGAATTTCTATTCATCCCACTAGCAAGTCACTGGTCAAAAACTGATCTATCTTACAGATATCTTACAGATATCTTATAAATATCTTATAAATATCGGGTACCCAAAATGCAGAAAATCTGCTATACATCGGGTACCCAATATGTATACTATAGAATTAAAAAAATACAATTTATTAATTATCTCGCTATCCAGTGATCATAAAAAGATGAAATATAGCTTATTCGATTCGTCTCACTGAGACGTATCGAATGGTACTAATTGCGCATTTCTAGGTGCGATAGATGCTGAGATATTCGATAAATCGTAAAAAAACAAACAAAAAATGCTGATTTATCGAATATCTCAGCATCTATCATACCTAAAAATGCGCAATTAGTACCATTCGATACGTCTCAGTGAGACGAATCGAATGAGCTATATTTCATCTTTTTATGATCACTGGATAGCGAGATAATTAATAAATTGTATTTTTTAATTCTATAGTATACATATTGGGTACCCAATGTATAGCAGATTTTCTGCATTTTGGGTACCCGATATTTATAAGATATCTGTAAGATAGATCAGTTTTTGACCAGTGAGTGTCACACCCACAACTAAATGAAAATATTTTACTCCTAAATCTTCATTTAAATATTGCATTGATATTTTGCAAAGAAGATATTTAATATTACAAGTTAAATTGAATCCTATTAGTGTGGTATAAAATATTCAGTTTGATACTATAATATCATGACAATTAGAATAAGGTGAATGGAAAGATAATATGAAGTACTCATAAAAATAGTCAATCCAAATTTTTTTCTTCTATTTCATTTTCTATCAATTTTTGAATTTCTCTTTTATTATTTGTAAAAACATTAATGTCTGTTTCTTTTTTTTAAATTTTTCCTTTAAGTATTTTAATAGTTCTGTTTTGAGAATAAATTGTTTTTGTATTTTCTATATTCTTTAATATTAAAGCTTGTGTTTTTTTAGTGGATAACATTTTCCTGTCAGATTCAACTTGAATTCCATGAAGTATAATATTTTTATTATTTTTGTTATTTTCATAAATTGTTTTATTAATTTTTTCCCAATCTCTTTTTAAACTATGGCGTAATGTTGTTTCCTTTTGTTTTGCATTAACTAACTTTGAATTTTTCAGTTTAAATAATTTCAAATTTTTTATGAACAAGTTGTCTTAACTTATCAACTATCTCTGGGATATTAAAGCCAAGTATGTAATGAATAGAATTGGTAGAATCAAGTCCATATTTCTTTAACATATAATAAAATACAAGCCTTTCTTTTAATATATGATACATCAGAACCAAACTTTTCCTAATGAAAAAGTAACTGATTATTATTTTCTAAACTTGACAACTTGAATCGTTTATTACCTGTAAGCATTAAATCATAATATTGTTAATGGCTATTTACATAAAAAAAATATATATAATTTTTTTTTACCTGTGGTTATAAAAATAACATATCCAAGTAATAATAGTATTAACGAATAATCCACTACTTCTTGATTGCGAAGAAAAAGATAACTAGCATTACGATTTTTTTCTTCAGCAACAGAGATATTTTTTGTTGTATCAGAAGTGAAATCAAATGCCTTTAACTTTTTATGTAAATCCAAAATATGAAGGCTGAAAGAATAATCAACTACTATCCAACTGCCATTTGTTCGTTTAAAAGCTTTGTGATTGTTAAAATCTTGCATAATAAGTGCCTTGTACCATTTAAAAGCCATTATCTATATAATAAGATAATTATTTTTATTAATATAAGAAAATCTTCTACTTTTTACATAATAACATACAAGTAAACTTTGTTTTTATGTTATTTATGAAGTTCTTTACAGTTTTTCTTAGTATGATTTCATTTATGAGAAAAAAATGCGTTTATGAGAAAAGTGTCAAGTTACTTTTTTACTATTTTAACAAAAAGTTTACTAAATAATGTAAATTTTTTTTACCACAAGTTGAAAGCTGAGGTTCTTAGAAGTTGTTAACTACAGTTTGAAATTTGTTTTGCTATTTTTTTTAGAAAAGTAGACTTGTACGAAAGTCATGATAAAAAAAAATTTTTTTTCAACATGGATTTACTAATTAATGATTACATAATTTCACTCTACCCTTAAATAAAAAGTGAATATCTTATATTGTTATTCACCATACTTACCATGTTTTTTTTACCTTTTTTTTTTACTTATATTTCTAATACTAATAATATTAATACTACTAATTATATTTCTTTTACTCTTTTTACTTATTATTACTAACTTACTTCTTCTCTTATACTTCTAATACTATTATTTTTATATATTAAAAATATTTGTAATTTTTTTACAAAGATTATAGAATATTACACATTATAAAATTGCAAAATATTATGAAAAATTATAAAATGTAAACTATATTACATATTGTAAAATTAATAAAATATTATAAAATATTATAAAAAGATACTTTATATAAAATTATGGAATATTATATATTGTAAAATTATGAAATATTATGAAAAGTTACAGAATATTACATTTATATAAATTTGCAATAGGTTTAAAAACATAAAATATTATAGTATATAAATTTATGCAAATTTTTGCATTAAAAATTTTCTGATATAATATTTTTACTAATTTTTAAATTTATGTTTTTTAATTTCTTAATTTCAGAATATATTTTTAATATTTTGATAATAAATAAAAATTTCTTTAAAATTAGGCAATATTGTTTAACAGATTTAAATTTATTTATATATAAATTTTTATAAGTTTATCTTAAATATTGATAGAATTATATATACTTTTTATAATTATACTAATTTTTAAATTTTTATTTTTAACTTCAAAGTATAATTTTAATACTTTGGTATTAAATAAAGTGTTTCTTTAAGATTAAAAAATGCAATTATTATAATTAATAAATATTTTTATATATTATTAATCAGTTATTTTTTATTGTATAAATAATTAAATAATTAGATATTTTAGTAAATTTAAATTTTTTTAATATTATTTTACCTAGAGAAATATTAAAATTTTATTAATATTTGCATATTTATTAATCAAATTAACATTTTTGTAACAAGTATTTTTTGTTTGCTAAAATTATAATTTTCAGTGATAAAAATTACCAGTTGAATCTTTAGCAAATCCTTTTTTTATTTATTTAGTTTTTATTAATTATTTATGAATTTAAATACTAGTATTATTACTATTATTAATATCAATATTATATTTTATAATTTGACTTTGTTGAGAATTACTCTTTAATATAAACCACCATTTTGGCTTTTTATTTAAAAATAAAATGCTACAAAAAAAAAAAAAATTTAAATTATTATTTAATACAATTAATTATATATTATTAAAATAATAAAATAAAATTAAATGTTAATAACTTACTTGTATAAAAATGATATCTCACTAATAAGTCCAGTAAATGGAATTAAAATATTCCAACAAAAATAATATAAAATATTTATTCCATCAATAAATATAGTTATTTCTTTATAAGAAACTGCAAATGTTATTGAAAGAATGATTTGAAATATTACTCCTCCTATAAGATGTATCATTGGATTATTTATCTACAATATAAAATTCAAAATTAAATCTGTTGTTTTTTTTTAAAAAAAACATTATTTTTCTATATAACTTACATTTCTTTTAGCTCTTCTCCAAATATTAATATCATAATTATTGTCATCATTTTGTTCCATAAATTTAATTTGGTAATTAATTATATTAATTAATTTATAATAAAGATAAGATAGTAAAGTCAAATAAAAAACGGCACTAATAGCCCAACTTATGTAATGTATTTTAAAATAAAATGTTGCATTTTTAAAATCATTTATATCAGAGTAATATCCAGATAATACTACTGATGGAATAAATAAAATATATGGATGAATAATAAAAATAAATCCCATTATGTCTAAAAAATTTTTATTCGGCCTGTTAAAATCATCCGATTCTGAATCAATGGATGGTATTGAATAAACTAATTATAAATTGAAAATTTTAGAATGAAATTTTGAGGAAAAAATTTTTTTTTGCATCGATTACATTAAACTTACCAAGACTTAATGGATTGAAAATTGCAAGCGAACCGCATATTGCAAGTGGTAAAAAATAACCTACTATATTGAAGATAATTAAATTTATTATCGAGAATTAAAAATATTTAAACTTTAAAAGGCTTACATTCTGCCCATATAACGTTAGGATATGATTCTGTAATCAAACATATTGTATTAAATGCCAATGCTAAACGGAACAAATAATAATTAGTATAACTTCATTATATTAACTCACGTGATTCAACCAACGGGCATTACCTGAATTATAGGCTAAAACTAATAAATGAAATGAATGTATAGGTTTAGGCCTTAGGATACCCCTCTCTCTTGTAGAAGAAAGAAAAAAAGGCTGCCTTTTATTTTGACTAAATAATACAAAAACATCGCTCCAAATGCTGAATTGATTAAGGTTAATATGAGAGTTATCCAACTAGCACTTACAAAAAATTCATTATGATCACATCGGTGAATGTTTATCCTAAAATCACATACACAATATTTCCTATTTATATTTTGATCAAAATGACACATTCGAGCATAATTATTATCAAGTTCTACCATTACGAATTTAAAGATTAAGTTGGATTAAATACTACAGTATAGTGAAAATTTTACGATATATTAAGAGACCAAAGTCATTAATAATTCCAGTAAGAGAGAAAAAAGAAACGATATTTTAAGGATGAAAGACTATTATCATTAAAAAATATATATATATATTTTTAATTTATAATGCAGCCAATGATCGTACGTACAGTTTATTGCCCATGATAATGGATCAGAGGTAGCTTATTTTAAAAAGTTTTTCTTGAATTTTTTTGGTTTATAATAATAAATTGTTTACTGGTTCTATAATTTCCAATTTTCCCACATGTCAATTCAAAGCGTAACCAATTTAACCAATCATGAACTTAAGACCAACGGATAATTACGTAAATGGTAAAATCTTTATATTCAAACACTTTCTGTATGCTGCATTTAATGTTTAAACATATGCGCGTAATCGATGGACCTGCAGAAATGAAATTTATCTTCATTTTGTACTTTATAAATAATTAATAAATCACATACAGTAAAAATTTGAATAATAATTGATTATCGACGATAACTAAATAAAGATTTTTTACGATTATTCAATCATCTCCTAAATTGAGGAGAATTCCGCGAAGTATTTCGCCGGGCAAAATAAGAGAAATGATAATGATTTTTTTGAATATTTGCTATTGAAACATAAATTCAGGGAGCATTGTGTAACAATCTTCATATTATACTTCTCGAAGGTCGACGTGTATTATTTCCAACTTAGGTAAATTTTATGGCTGTTGTACGTAATTAATGATTAATTGCAGCGATATTTAAATGATCATCATCCTTCTTTATATGAAAAACAATTTAATTTAAATGATATTAAAATGATAAACATATTAAAAATCTATATAACTACATATAACTTATACTACTATATCATTGCGTTTTTAACTTTTTTAAACTCCTTTTAATTCCCCTGATTCCTAATCTTCATTCATTTAACCATTTAGATAATTTAGTAATTTGCTCTTGTACAGTTCGTTTACTAGTACCACCAAGACTACATCTATTTTCAATACTTTTTTCATAATCCCAAATTAAGCTGACATCATCTTCAAAAGCTTGATGAAGTTGTTTAAAATCTTCTAAAGTTAAATTAGACATTGTTGTATTACGATCTTCTGCTAAACGAACTGCAGCACCTGCAATATGATGAGTTTCACGGAATGGAACCTTAGGATGATAAATAAGAGTGTGAGAATGATGAATATGATAAAAATAATTTAGATGTTTTATTTTAAAATGGGTTGAAGATAGTAATTACCCCTTTGCGAACTAGATATTCAGCTAAATCTGTAGCCAGCATATCAATACTTAGACTTTGTTTCATTTTTTCGGGATAAATCTAAAAAAATAAAAGAAAATGTTGAGCTAAATTCCAAATAAAATGAAGTTTTTGGACGTTACTTACAGTGAGGGTTGATAAGACACCAGCAGTGATTTGTAATGAACCAGACAATGTATCTGCAGCATCAAAAACTGGTTCTTTATCTTCTTGTAAATCTTTGTTATAAGTACTTGGAAGTCCCTTATATGTCATTAGAAATCCTGACAACTACAGTAAGAAAAAAATATATATGTTAAAGAATCTTTTTAAAATAACAATACGATATCCTTTCCTGTGTGATATTTACCTGGCCATAAACACGTCCAGATTTACCACGTAATAATTCAAGACTATCAGGGTTTTTTTTTTGAGGCATTAAACTACTACCAGTACTATAAGCATCAGCCAAAGTAACAAATCCAAATTCACTTGTAGAATATAAAATTAAATCTTCAGAAAATCTACTAATATGTATCATAGTCATGGAAGACCAAAATAATAATTCAGCAACAAAATCTCTATCACTAACTCCATGTAGACTATTTTGAATAACACCTTTGAAACCTAATTCTTTTGCCAAAAATTCTCTATCAATGTTAAATGGATTTCCTGCCAATGCTCCACTACCTAATGGAAGTACATTTAATCTATCAATTATTTGCGTTAAACGTTCCGCATCTGCTTGCCAACTCCATGCATATGTCAATAGCCAATGACTCCATCTAATTGGTTGCGCTCGCTATTGTATTTGAGGGAAAAAGAAAGAAAAGGAATTAATTAATTTTTGGAGTATTATACATAAATCATACAATAAACCAACCTGAAGATGGGTATAACCAGGCATGATCACATCAATATCTTTTTCGGCTCTTTCAACAGTCACAGAAATCAATTGTTTGAGATAAACAAGTAATTTCTTTGCTTCTTCTCTTGCCCATAATCTAAAATCAGTGGCAACTTGGTCATTTCTACTTCTTCCTGTATGTAATTTTCCAGCTACACTACCAACTAATTCACCTAATCTTCTTTCATTAGCTGTATGAATATCTTCATCCCCTTCTTTAATAATAAAAGTACCTTCTCTCCATTCTTTAAGTACATCTTCAAGTCCATTAACTATGGTATCTTTTTCTTCAGTCGTAATAATACTACGACGAAATAGTGCTTTTGCGTATGCTTGGGATCCTAATAAATCTGCTTCATATAATTTCTTATCAAAATTTATTGATGCGTTAAATTTGTCCATTAATGGATCGGTTTTTCCACTGAAACGACCGCCCCATAATTTTGCTGATGTCATGTTTAATATTTGACGTAGTGAGGAAGGATTTTTTTTTTTTTAAGTAGGAAAATTTTTTTTTTTCTAAATTTCAAGAGATCAACTACTATTTATAAGTCATTATATATTGATCTGATCTTAATTTCTCAAGATGAGATGTTTTTAATGATATTACGAATAAAATCTAATATTGACGGATTTTACCGAATTTAAATCAAATCTTTTTTTTGTTTGTTTTGATTAGCAAATAAGTCTATGGAAATGTCACATACTCACATCACTTGACGATCATTAGTAAATTAATTTTGTGTAACATAAATATATAAAATATTTTAATTACAGTGTGTAAAATCTATGTGCACAATGTGCACATGAAAATATTATGTGCACATATGACTTCACAAAAATGTGCACATTTTGCACATAGAAATTTTCATTTTTATATATACTATGTATTAATAAAATGTAAAATAGTATAAAATTTTATCTTATGAAAAGAATTAGAGATGAAAAATGATGAGAGACAAAAAATAGAAAAATGATCATAATAGGAAGTTAGGTAGCAAAAGATAATGATAGGAAATTAAGTAAAAATAAAATCATAAAGTAAAAAAAAATGAAGTTAGTAAGAAACGAAATATAAGATAGAAACAATAAAAAACAAAATAAATAAAAAATAAAAAACATACCTTTATTAATTGTAGAACTAAAAGAATTAAAAGATCTAAAAAAAAATAAAATAAAATTAGTGAAAAATGAAATATGAAATATGAAACAAAAACAATAAAAACAAANAAAAAAAATAAAAAAAAGAGAAAGAAATGAAATGTAAAGTGAAAAACAACTAAACTTTAAGAAATAAAGTCTAAAAATATAAGTTAGAAATAAAATAAAAGAAAAGAAAAACTGAGAAAACGAATCTATACTGAAAATAAGATTCAATAATATACAAATAAACATGATGTGATCATATGGCCAATCAAAAATATTAAATCATCAGTTCCTTCTTCAAACGGTTTTCAAAAATTGTACATTTCGTAAGTTGTCATATAATAATTAACCATTCGGTCAAGCATTTCGCTTGACAATAATATATCTTCAGATGAGAGTCTTAATATTTCACTTGAAATGGTTCTCTTCTAGTAATTACTAAGTTCTGAATATCCATAGAATAGAGTAAAAATTGATACATCTCATCAGAGGAAAACTCATCTGTTGCTGATAAAGATTTAACATTCAGTTGATTTTCAAGTAATTCAATATCCTTTGGGTTTATTTCAGAACTTTTAGCCATAATCTGTACATCAAATATCATTCTTCACATAAGTTTTGGTTCAATATGTCAGTGGTTATTAGGCAAAGAACCTAAAAAATATGAGAATTAGTAAGTGAAATTAACTAAAAATTAATAAAAATATATATAAATTCGATTTACCTAGCACGCCATTCATATACTCAAAGGAAAAATACTAAAAAGCATATAAAGATCCATAATCAAACGATCATTTATATAAATGAAGTGCCAAATGTAGATTTGGCGTAATTTGATCTTGACCATAATTGTTTTTTATTAGTTTCACTATTTCAATTAATTTCTGATGGACTTCAGTTATTATATTAACATCAACAATTTTATTAACAAAAAACTGACAAACTCTTACAAAATATATAAGAATTTTATGATCATTATTTCCCAAATAATTCCAAAGCAAGACAGTTGAATAAATTGTAAAAAAAATTTTTCACTAATTGGTAGTGAAAATCGAAAAGTCTTCACCATAATATATTTTTTCCAGAATCTGACCGATATTTGCTGGTACAGAAAATTGATTCATCTTTTTCTGTACTTCGTTTAGAATATTCTTCATTAATATTCCTTAATCTATCAAGATTTGTTTTACAATCCACCTTATAATGCTTAGAAACAGGCAGTACATCAGATCTATTATTATAAAATGAATCAGATCAAAATATGATAACTGTAACAATTCAGACCATTTAACACCAGTTTGCTTTACAAATTATTTCTTGAAGCTTTAGAATTATAGCGTCTCCACCCTAAAACATTCTGACGATGTTGAGTAAAATCTCAAGTAATGACTAATGAACCATTCATCCATGTTATCCATGCTAGCAAAGTTATACTGACAATTCTCGTAATTGGCCTTCTTTTGGCATTTATGGTATGAAACTAATGCTAAAACATAGTCACATATTTTCTGGTAGCAGGAATGTTGTATGATACAAGTATTAATATCACACAAATTCTCTTTTCTTCTAAACATTCGTTTGTATTCAGAGTCACTCTATTTCAAAATGACTCTAATTCATTAACAATCAGTGCCAAATAATAATTAATTTTGTGCAAACTAACTTTGTTCAGCTTAGGTAACAGACCAAAAAGTAGCAAGTTTTCATTACGAAATTAAATATCACATGGCAAATTGCAAATAGCCATATATATGGCTCCTGTACTATATATCATTCTGTCATATGACTGAAATTAATTAAGGTTTAGTATAAGACTGAGATGTGAATCTGCTACTTTAGATCAGAAAAAACAGTCGAATTATCATCTTTGAAAGTTCTTCAGACTTCTCCGTCATAAATATCAGTCAAAATATTATCCATTTTTGACTAAGTTATCCAATGTCTGAAAGAGCTTTTGAAATCAGATTGACAAAGCATTATTGCCAACTGATTATTAATTCTGGCAAATGGATATATCAATTCAGGCTGAATTATAATCGAAGCATCTAATGATTTTGTTAGTCGAGATAAAAGTTCTTGACACAAATTCAACTGACGGGTTAATAAATTGGGAAACTCAACATGATGACATTTTATAATTGCAAGAGTTACACCTTGACGAAAGTTTTCTACTTCATCCTTTTCATAAAGCTTGTAGCATTTCAGGTAAAATATAAAGGTCTGAAATTGATCTTTCAAACTAAGCTTATTTCTTGCCATGTAAAGTGAATCTGAAAATGTACTAAAATCATCATTTCGATTTTATTTAGAACTAATTTCATGAATTTTATTAAAAATTTGATTGTCATTTCTGGTATATTGAACCTTTTTCAAAAGTTTATTATCTATAAGAGTATCTATAAAAATTAATTATTATGGATTGTGTATATAATGTTTGCATCATAAAATGATTTCAAGGGAAGACATGAATAATTTTCAAAAATTTTATTTAGTTCATTATTTACCGAACTGTCATTATTATCATGAGAATTATTAGGGCAGTGACATATATTACCTAATATTAGTTTCATAAGAGGTCCTACCCCCCCCCCTAGGTAAGATTTTTTCAACCAATAATATTTAAATATATATATAGTATTAATTTTGACCAATAAAAATGCATAATTTTGTATCACGTAAGATTTTGTTTTACCCCCACCCCCTAAAATATTACCTAATAAATGTCACGCCCCTTAGTACTTTGCCTTTATTCAGATTCAGATAGTTCAAAATAATCCTCAAAAATTTCATTTAGTTCATTATTTGCTGAAATATCAGTACTTTGCTCAGATTCAGATGGTTCAATTAGTTCAATCGAGTATTTGGTATATCTTGAAGCGTGTTCTTGAGGTAAAAAGTTAAAATTAATATCGATATATGAATTGTTATCTATTATATCCTGATTTTCTTTTATATTAACAGATCGTTCAATATCCTGCATTAAAATTCCAATTGAAGTCAAATGAGACGATTTGTCAGTATCCATATCTTCATAAACTTCTTGATCTTCTTGATATATATTCATATTAGAACTTTGTGAGGAAATTTCATTATCAACTGATTTATATCTCTTTTTTGTATAAGGATCAAACTAATTTTCCTTTGCATTTGTTGTAAGAATATGAAACTTTCATTTTTTTTTAGTTATGTTAATAGCATTAGTAATATCTGGTTGATAATCTTTATTAAGTACATATGATAATTTTCTATTTCNAACCATTTTGTGCATGAAATAATAAACTTNNTAAACANCTNNTTCGAAGTCTATTTAATTNATTTAAATTGATTTAATACAGTAAAAAATGTAACAAAACTTATTTTATTAATTAAATTGATTGAATTAAATTGATTCAACTAAAAATAAAGCAGTAAAATGTAACAAAACTTGTTCTATTAATTAAATTGATTGAATTAAATTGATTTGACTAAAAATAAAGTAGTAAAATATAACATAACTTGTTCTATTAATTAAATTGATTGACTTAAATTGATTTGACTAAAAATAATGCAGTAAAAAATGTAATGAAACTTATTCTATTAATTAAATTAATTAACTTAAATTGATTTGACTAAAAATAAACAGTAAAAATGTAACAAAACTTGTTCTATTTAATTAAATTGATTGACTTAAATTGATTCAACTAAAAATAAACAGTAAAAATGTAACAAAACTTGTTCTATTAATTAATTTGATTGATTTAAATTAATTTAACTAAAAATAAACCAGTAAAAGTATAACGAAAGCTTAATGATTAATATTGCAGAAGTTTACTGAGAGTTTAATTAATTCTATAAAAAGAGTGGTATTTCAGCTTATTTTTTTTCACTTCTCTCTTGAAAGTCTAAAATTCATTATAAATTGATATACAAATATAGATTGTGAAAAATAAACTGATGAAGATACAAGTTCAAAACTAAAGAGAGATCACTTTCACCTTTAAATTCCTGAAGATCTATTAAATAACTGTGCAACATCTATCATTTCTTCAGGAAGTTCATCAGTAACAATTAAAAAAATTTACCTTCCAACTAAATATTTACTTAATAAAAATCATGAAACTCAAGATTTAACAAATGTTCAAGATTTAATTCACATTTGGCAAGATTCAACTCATATTAGTTTGGAATATAATAGTGACAGTTGATTTTGATTATATAATTTTATTTAATTATTCACTTTCTAATGTTATTTTCTACATTTAACTAGACTTAAAAGCTAAAAACTAGAATTTAAAGTCTCAAAATGAAAAACTTCAATAGCAATTAAAGGAACTCAGTGAAAAATTCCAGATGATATTCTCAGATTTAAAGGGTTGCAATAAAATAATGAGTATTTAATGAAAATTAACCAAGAATTCAGTTATGAAAATGATCAACTTTCCACAAATCTTAAGACTTATTAGCAGTCTAGTCATGAAAACAATCAACTTTTTACAGATTTTAAGAGGTATCAGCAGTTGTTCAAACCAGATGGTGAATCTCGATTAAATAAGCAAAAGGGAAAAAAGAAATCAGAGAAAAAAAGACAAAAGATTAATTCAGAAGGAAGGCACTCTAAATCAAAGAAAAAACACTTTACTAAATATAAGAGCAGTTCGGAGGATAGTAGTACAGATAAAAGTTCAACTAGTTCATATGACAACGAAAAAAATGCCAAGATTCGTTCAATTTTTTTAGATGATTTTATGATTTGTACTGATACTTATTGAATTTCTTTTNTTTCTTTGTTTGCAAATAATTTAGGCTGGAATGAAGACAATTTTGAAAACTATTCCTCCCGATCTCGACATGAACTATAATGAAATATTCAATAGCCAATCAAACATCAAAATTTAAAGAAAACTCATTTCAGAATTGATCAAGGCTTTAAAATTGAATTATCATACTTCTTATAATTAAATAAGCAATTGACTCCAAACACTTCATAGATAGATCAAGAAGAAGTAGAAACAATTACAAAATAAAAGAGTGAATCAATGCAGATAATCATCAATTATATACTAACAACCATTTAAGCGAGGTATAATTTATTGCTTAAAATTTATGATTATTATATATAGTAATAACTTTTGTATTTATAATAATAAATAATTAGAGTAGGATGATAAAGCAGACCATGGGTATCCAGCGATGGGGGTAGACAAAGTACTGGGTGATGGCCTTCAGATGAGACAGTATAAGCAGTCGACTCAATTCATCTGAAACATCTGTTAGGGTGACTTGGTACTGACCTTGATAAGGAAATTGTAGAGGTAGAAGTAAGTTTTTTTTCTTTCTTGTATATTTTAGTCTTAGTATTAGATAGTTTGCCTTTCTTTCTGGTTGTTGGTACTAGTAGCTGGCAATCATAATTCCTTTTATAAAAGAATTGTGCCTTTTATAACATATCATACTAGTTAGAATACCCAATGAGATTGTGGGGAGATATGAGAGGACTGATTGAAAGGTTTTTTTATTTGGTGCTAGCACTGGAGTTATGAGGGAGAACCAGAGCATACTAATATCTAAGGAGTGTCTTGCATTCAGGCCTTACTCTGGGACTCATGCTACGTAAGTGCGACGTGTTGGAATTTTCCTTTTGGATGGATGTCTTATCTTTGAACTATTTAATTTTATTTGTTATTGTATACCGGGCATTGTCTATTGATGTACAGAATAAAGTTTATGATTCAACGCGTCTTCAAAAAAAAATAATAATAAACAATTAGAAAAAGACACATTAAATAAAAGAAGCAAAGGTTCTTTACTTGAATCATAATAATGAAATCAAAATATGATGAGAAATAAAAAGCTTATTGAATTATTAATGGATAAAAAAACCCACTTTCCAGAAATGAGTGAGATGACAAAGAGTCTCAAAGCTGTATAATAAATGTATATGATCTCTCATGGAGATTAGACGAGATTCTGTATCTGATATTTATTTATCTTTATTTTTTTTTTATTTGTATATTTGATATTTACATTATTATTTGTTTCAGTTAAAGAATCTTCTTTGAAAAGTTTTCGATCCGTATACTCTAATATTACAATCAGTTTAATTAACAAGAAACTGAAATTACAATAATGAAATGCAATGTTATGATCTCCTCCATCCATCAAATATACCGAGTGGTCTTATTTTTAATAAAAAGGCTAAGAATTTAATACCAATATTAAAGGTAAATATATCAAAAAATGTTTATTATGCTAAAATTTTATGGTGACAAATACCAGTTCTTTCCATTATTTCTTCCTATACAGAAGAAAATGAAGAACGCTTTGATAAACACTTTGATGATTATTATAAATATAGTAAATCTTTGAAAACTGAGGCAAAAGATTTAAAATATTTATTACAAGTTTTGGCATAATTTATGATGATATTTCTAATTTTATTTCATTTATTTTTTAAAAATCCTAATTAAATTGTAGAATAACCGAATCGTTCTGTCAGTTGATATACTGCGCTAGATTTTATTTAAAATTTTTATTTGTATTGTATTTGTATTGTATTATTTATATATTAATAAAATAAATAAATAATTACTATTGTTATATTTGTATTGGTATATTGATGACTGAATGTTAGTTTATAAAGTTACAAAATTCAATATAACGAATGCTAACAATAATGTTATAGAAGTTTAATCGAAATAAATTTACATCCGAGTGGTACTAAAAAGTGTTAGATATTTGTTTAAATATATATTAACCGATTAGTTGTTACAAAATTTAACATAAGTTTAATCAAAATCTACATTTGAGTAGTATCGAAGAGTGTTGAATATTTGCTTGAATATTAACTGATTGGTTGTTATGAAATTTAATATAAGTTTAATTAAAATCTACATTTGAATGGTACCCAAAGATTAACATAGATTTCGACCAGTATTAGAGCATAATTTAGCCTAAAATCAGCCAGCCAAAATTTAGCCAAAATAGACTATTTCGATTAGTGATAAAACATTATTAAATTAATTTTAAAGAGGTTTTTAATATCCATTTTGTATATTTTAAGATATCTATTAAATATAAATGTAAAAATTAAATATAATTTCATTATAATTTAAGATAATAACTTACTATTAAAATTTAATTATAAATATATCAGTTTATACATTTTTCAGTATATTTTAAGTATATTATCATAATATAAATATATTTTAACCATAAAACAAGTATATTTTAAGAATATATATTTTTTATAGAGGCTTTGTTAGGTTTTATTTTAGTTTTATTAATATTGGAGAATTTCAATTTTGTATATTGTATACTTAAAATCTTATCATTGATAACTTTTTTGATTCACAAATACTTATAGAGGAAAGTGAGTTTGATTAAGGTTACTATATTCTTTGTAAAATTTTATTTTAGTTTTGCTAACTTTCGTTAATAAAGCAATTTTGTATATTGTACATTTAAAACATTACCAGTGATGTTTTTATTTAGTTCTAAAATACCTATAAAGGAAAGTACAGATACTACAATTTATATAATACCTAAACTTTTAGAATTGTCTATTGGATGTCATTTTGATACTTGGATAGTTATAGATAAAGATGGCTCTGAAATTGATTTACCCAAAATCCGAAATCTGAAATTCCGAAACCGAAATCTGAAATTATTCCGAAATTCTGATTGGCTGAAATAATAAAACTTTTATCTCGCCATTTATTAATTCTAGAAAGATGCTTTATAGTTCATTGGATTCCTCTCGATTAGGCGAGTCTAATGGTAATAAGATTATCTTTCTGTGATCACTGATTGCTGAGATATTTATTGTTAAAGTTTTTATTTATATTAATAATTAGCAAATGGTAAAAATCACGTGATTATTATCGGCCAGAATTACTAAATCCAAAATCAGGCCGAAATGCCGAAAAATTGTCGGATTAAGCGCACGTGTAGATCATTTCCTTTTTAGGTGATACCCGTTTCATAAAAATTGTTTTTATCAATCATGTAACATAAAATATCCTTTTTAGGAAATTTAATAATTCTGGCTGAAATTTCCATAATGCCGGCCAATTAGAATATCGGCATTTCCACATGAATTTTGGATTTCGGAATTTCGGATTTCAAAAATATTTCAGATTTCAGTTTCAGAATTTTGGCAAATCCGAAATATTTCAGTTTCAGGACCAGGTTTAGTTGTAAAGAATACTATAAAGAAATATGAAAAGTGTAAAGAATTTGCTATTAATCAACATCAAGTTGAATATAGTAAAAATCAAATTACCGATTCAGGTAAATGAGTTATAAGAAAAAAAACTTATATATATGAATATTTTGGAAAGTATAAGCTTAATAAAGAAAACCAATTGAACAGCAGCAGGACCCCGGATAATTATAATAGAGGTCACATGCATTGTACTAATTAAAATTTCAAAAAAATATACATAAATTTAAGCATTTCGCTAGACATTTTTATCCTATGACATTTATATAAAACCAAAAATATACTTTTTTATCATATGACATTTTATTGTAAAAATTTTTTTGATATATTGTATTATTTCATCAACATCAATTGTAATTTGTCTTTAACCGTATTAAAAAAATTATAAATTGCCATTTCTTTTTTTCCTATTATAATAAATCCCATATTATCAGTACATGTTTCACAATTTCCTAAATAATAAATGATTAGATTACTAGGAATATGTGAAAACAAAATGTATTTGGATTCGGTTACT